>CABHPQ010001489.1:44973-68147 GCA_902168405.1 Peromyscus aztecus | reverse complement strand
TTTTTTATTAAAGTAGCTTTATTATATTTTCTACCTCTTAAAATAACATTTAATTGAGTGTTATAATTAATAATCATATGATAACTACCAATGTTTATATTAATGCCACATTAATATATTGATATAACATGGTTTTCCAATGAAGGAAAAATTTTAAATGCGAATCAACCAAAGAACAAAGTTAGAATATTCATTTTCATAGCGCAACCCACATCGGCCTTCATGCTGTGCCTTCCAGGTCATTTCCCACTCTCTGTATCCTTTTCCCCCGCGGTTTGGTTCAGTTCTGTTCCCTCCTATTTCGCAGGAACCTGAGGGGTCACTTTCTTTCTGGTGAGTTCTCATCGACGTTAGACTTTAGTCTTTCCCATCCAGTGGGGGAGGGGGACACTTGCTAAAACCAACTGAAGTGACAAAACACTGCGAAGAAGCCAAGAAATGTGTGAGCGGAATGCTCAGATTCACGCTGAGACCATTTGGAAGTCGGGCTGGAACGAACAACTTCCAATACACTGTGCCCAGAAGTCTCTGAAGATGAGTGGCCAAAGGAGCGGTCGCCCATGTCCTGCTCAGTCCACACGCGGCACAGAAGAACATGAAATGTCTGTAGCCTCTCTTCATTGTTCGAGAATTCTGGCCTCTTTGTTGGATTGCAGGGCAGGGGCAAGCTGGGTCCCTGGTGGGCAAATTGCTTATCTATGGAAACCAGAGTCTTGTGTCTTCCCCAGGTCCTGCCTTAGCTCTGGCTTTACCTTTTGGGTGGTGCATAGGGCTCCACCAGGGAACGACCGACCGTGGGAATTTCTGCTCCGGAGTAAACACCATCTGCTCAGCAGGGGGCGCTCTGTTTGTTCTTGAGCCGGTTAAGTGAAGGTAGGCGGTGGAGTTTCCCCTTCAGGGAGCTTGGCCCTCTGCGCTCCCTGACTCTCCTGCTCGGCCTGGTTGTGCAGAAAGAAACCAGAGTGGCTGGAGCTTTCAAATAGCTCTTGTAGGGTCGGGAGAAGGACTGAAGCGAGCGGTTTCTAGGGCCAGGGCTGCTAAGTTGCTGATTTGGCATCACCCAATATTCTCCCGAGGGCCGTCTGTCTCACTTCTCAAATATAGCTTCAATAATACAGACCTTCTATTTTGATGACTTGAGGTTTTCTTAAGTACATCCAATAAATTCCATTTCCTCTTGGCTCTTTGGCTCTATTCCACGAAGCTTCGTCTACCTGTGACCTGGAGCCACGGTACCGACTCTGACTGGCTTCCCTGTGTATCTAGCGCTTTTCCTTAAATACCACCCCAGTGTGGACTACGCCAAGGCTGTTCCGCATTCTAGAAGTCAACGGGTTTTTTTTTTGTTTTGTATAATTTTGTCCCCCGGGGGACATTCCAGATGGCCCTCAAGCTTACCCTGATCCTCTCAATAGCTCTGCTCAGTATTTAAAGCTATTATAATGCTTTCTCCAAATAGTTCTTAAAGATCCATTAATCAATTCACTCATTCAACAAATATTTATAAAGCACTTCTATTCCAGGGCCCTGTTAAGCATGGGGCGTATTTATGAATGAAAAAAAAAAATCCCCATCCTTGAGTTCAGCTGAAGTGAAGATTAAAATAGGCAGGTTCTCTGCTCTCTACATGCGCTTCCTCGGGATAGTTTCTAGGCCATTGAGCATAGCAACAGGGCCTTGGGAACAGGGGGCGGGGTGATGGGAATCCCTTTGTCTTCTCTTTCAGCTCCTCAGACACTCCTGAAGCTGAAGCCACTGGCTTCCTACCTCCCTGCCCATTGGAGGGATGTTGTCTTTCTACAGGATCCCCAGGCTTGGTTTCTCCCCCTCTTGACAAACTGTATTTTGTTTTGTTTCTGCACTTTTTTCTCCCCCAAATTCTTCTGATTTCTGTAGCTGAAGTAATTCCCTAATTTTCTCAGGATGGGATTTCCCCTGAACTTCAGTACCCCTCCATCCCCCCCACACACACCTGTTGGATGCATGGCCCACGTGACCTCATCCACTTGAGGATGGAGGTACCATTATTCTTCAAAACCTGCTACCTCAGTCAATATGCTGTCCCAAGCAGATACCCGCAGCTCCAGCAGTCAGTCCAGTATAACTTTCCATGACTGACAGAGCTCGCCACACCCTTACCTCCCTCAGAAGTTGATTCTGTTATTTTGTGACAGGTCTTTTTGTAACCCAGGCTGCCCTCTGATTCACCACCGTGCAACCAAGGATGGTGTTGATCTTGTCCTCCCCTGTGCTAGGATCGCAGGCATGTACCATTTTCTGTAGGTGTGTGGTTGAAAGGAGTTTCACCAGTCTCTGAGTGTTTCACCTCCTTGTTGGGTATTCGTCACTCCCTGTCCTCCCTTAGTCTAGCTGGTGGCTTTCCAACTGTGTTCACTGGTCCTCCAGGGACTTCTGAGGTTGGCCTGGAAAATGCATGTTGAGCAGGCTGGGCTGTGGGCTTCCTGTCCCCGCTCCAGTCAGAGCCACTGCATGTTCGGCTGGTTTTTCTCATGATCTGAAGAGGGCTCAGTGTCTAAATATTTTATCTTAAATACTCAACATGTCTCTCTTGGATGCTTGTGCTTCCTCTTCTCTGGCCTGCTCCACCCAACGGGTTTTAACCACCTTCTTGGCCGTGGTGCTGAGGAGAGGCAGTTTTCACATGCTGGGTGTGCTTCCTGAGAAATGGAAACGCTGGAGTGCAGCAAAGCAATTTGAATACAAGTGTGTGGGTGTAGTGGTGTGGGCACATAACCTTTAAGCCACTGTGAGGCATTAAAACCAGTGCATCCTTTTTTAAAATCGGTCTTTGAGCATTACCCATGACCCACAATTGAGGCACATATCGCAAAGCATCCCACTTGAACCTACTGTTGAAGCTCTGCGCCCTTTGCTAGTAGGAACTCTATACATTCTCCTACTTGGGACTCTTCTGAGAGCCACTGCCTGGGATGACTGACTAGATCTTGTAGTGATTGTGTGTGTGTCCCCACTGACCTTTCCAGCAACAGCCTCTCCAGTTTTCTATGCACAGGCCACACCCACCCAGCACACAGCCAGCACACCCACCCAGCACACAGCCAGCACACCTAAGCAGCAGGCAGCCAGCACACCCACCCAGCAGGCAGCCAGCACACCCACCCAGCAGACAGCCAGCACACAGTCAGCACACCCACCCAGCACACAGCCAGCACACCTAAGCAGCAGGCAGCCAGCACACCCACCCAGCACACAGCCAGCACACCTACCCAGCAGGCAGCCAGCACACAGCCAGCTAGCCTGGTTTCTGGTGTTCACTGCTGTGGCTCCCCACATTCACTACTGTCTTGCCTTTCTGCATCTTGAACTCTAGATAATTTTTTTCTTAGATGAGAAAATTTCCTTTTATCTAATTACTGCTACTTGTATGCTCACTCAGTCTTTTCTTGCTGGATACTGGGGAGATTTAGTTCCATATTCATGTAATAATTTTTCAGTCTTATTGATTTTTTTTACCTTGTTTCTTCTCCCCCTCACCGTGTGTGTGTGTGTGTGTGTGTGTGTGTGTGTGTGTGTGTGTGTTGCATATTTGGAGGTCAAAGGACAACTTTCAGAAGTCAATTCTTGTCTTCCACCTTGAGTCAGGGTCTCTCTTGTTTCTGCCTTGATGTGTACTCCAGGCTAGCTGGCCTAAAAGCCAGGGCACTGGCATTCAGATGCTCACCAACACATCAGGCTTTTGTTTTTTTGTTTTTTGTTTTTTATATGTATGGGTGGTTTGTCCACTTTTGTCTGTGTACCACATGCCTGCAGTGTCCAAGAGGACCAGAAGAGGGAGATGAATCCCTTAAAACTGAGTTACAAATGGTTATGAGCCAACCATGTGGCTGGGAATTGAACCCCAGTCCCCTGGAAGACCAGCTAGTGCTTTTAACCACAGAGCAATCAGTCTTTTCACGGGGCCTCCAAAGACGGAACTCAGATCACCCTATTTGAGCACTTTTATTCACTGAGCTGTTCTGACATCCCCCCATTGATTTTTTAAATGACCCATTCTTGTTCATACTCTGTCCTGATCTGTTTTGGCCATTCATTTAGAACTTTTAAAAAGTGTACAGAGAAGTCACAATAACAACACATTTCCTTATGCTTTTCAGCTGTCTTCAGTTGTTAACATTTTGCCATATTTTTGCCCATTTGGCCCCTTTTCCTCTTTCTATATGTATGTATGTGTATATATAGATAGATGTAGATATATGTGTATATATAGATAGATGTAGATATACAGATATATGTATATACACACACTCTTACTGTTAACTGTTTAAGAATGACTTTTAGACACCAATATCCTTTACCCCAAAAACTTCTACAAACAATCCCTTGGGTTTTGAATGTACATGATATTTTGGTCAAATTCTGGATATTTAACATCGGTAACATTAGTTTGTCTAAAGAGAGTTTATATTCCTATTTCCAACTATCTGCAAACCATTCTTCATTCTTTTTCTGATCCAGGACCATCAATAACTTTATAGACTATGCCCACATGCTCTCCACTTCTCCAAGCCTCTCCCAGTTCCTCTTCCTGTGTGCCAATGACCACTTCCTGCTTTATTCCCACGTTACCCTTCAGTCTTCCGTCACAATGCATCTAACAGTCTGTCATGTGCGTTTACGTATGTTGTGCCTCTTCACAGTGAAAGAAACTCTCTGAGGGCAGGTCTATGTTTTTATCAATTCTTATCTCCCTGGTGTCTATTATGTAAGTAAGCCCAGTCTTCTGCAGTTCATGAATACCCTGGACATTTAAAACTCTAGATTTAGTCTGGGATGTGGCTCAGTTGGTAGCGTGTCTGCCTAGCATGCACAAAGCCCTGGGTTCGATATCAAGCACGGTGGTGCATACTTGTAATCACAGCAGTCAGAAAGTGGAGTCTCGAAGATCACAAGTTCAAGGTCATCCTCAGCTAAGTTCGAGACCAGCCTCCATGAGACTCTGTGTTAAAAACAAAGCCAACTAACCAAAAGGCCCTTCAGATTAATGCTGTTTGTTTTCTCTGGTGGAGTCTTTTGCCCTGATCTTATGTAACTCCAGTTGATAGTAGTAGACTGGGGTGGTGAAGCAGACACTGGACAGAAAACAAGGAAACTGTGATCCAACCCCAGTCCTGTTTCTAGCCAGCAAGATGACCTGGGGCCAGTTATTTCATCTCTGCAAGGCTCAGTTTCCTCTGCAGTTGGGAGCTTACCTCACTTGCTCTGCCTGCTTCATGGGAGTTGTCATGAAGACCGAATGAGGATGACTATCAGAAATGATGGTGTTATTCCAGAGGCTCTAGAGTTATCTCCCTGTCAGAATGTTCTTAGCCCAGATACGGCAGAGTGCCTACTTACTATCTGTCAGAGCCAGCACAGCCCATGGCTCGCTCTCTGTCTTCTGAGAGGCTGGGCTGTGTTTGGTTCATGCAGCACAGAGACTAGCTGTTGGTATAGGCTCCTCAAGCTGGGATAACTGTGGCAGATTAAATAGTATAATTGATGTTCACCCCTCAACCTCAGAACGTGGCCCCCAGAAGCAGGGTCATTACAGATATAATTGTAGGTCAAAATGAAGCCATATTTGGTTAGGGTGTGCCCCAGATCCAATGTAAATGCACTTGGGCATGTGACATGATGATTACCCGTGGTGATGGAGACACAGACTGGAAGGACACAGTTATAAAACAAGGGACACTAAGGATTGGAGCCACCAGAATCCAGGAACCCAGTGAAAAACTTTCAGAGAACGTGGCCCTACTGACAACTTCATGGTTTTCAGACTTTGGGCTTCCAGAAAAGAGAGACTAGTTTTCTGCTGCTTGTAGTCTTGTCAGGGCATCCCTAGGAAACAGTGACTTTACCCTCGAAACCCTCACACACTTGCACCCGCAGCGTCTTCCTGATGGAGTTGAGCCCCAGAACAAGCAGAAAAGGCAGCAAGGGGAACAGTTGGATTGTGGGGGCACCCAGTGCCTGCCCGAGTCTTGTAAACAATCTGTAGGGCAGAGCATAGCCCCGGAGATCTGCGTGGTGTTCATTGCTCCTGGTTGGTCTAGGGCTGTACCCATCTTTCCACTGAGGTTAAAGTGGGAGATACTCTGAAGCAAGGGGGTACAGGGCCAGGACTGCCTCCCAAGGGCCAGGCACCCTCAGGATGGGCTTTCTGGATCGTTTCATTGGCACCCCTGTTCCCTGAGCTCACTGACTGTGGGGAGTGTTTGCTGTGGCCCCGAGGGAGTTGGCTGGCGCTTTCAGTCGAGTCTGGAGTCTTGGGCCTGTGCCGGCCGGTACCGTTTGATGCTAGAAGAGATATTGCATCTAACCATCAGAGTGCCTCTTCTCTGCCAAGGCATGTCCTCACCCAGCCACTCTGCTTCCCTGACGCAAGAAAGACATGCTTCACTCCTCAAGGTGCCCCTGAGGACTGAAGGACCCTCACCGGTGTCCTCTGGGGAAAATGCTCTTTGGGGAGGGGTTGCCTTAGTCTTGGCCTTAGGGTTAGAGAGGAGGGTGAGGAGAGGAAGAGAATAGGTGGACATGGTTCTAAGAGTCTTTTCTTCAAATTGGAATAATTGTCAGGGCCCACCCACTTTCATTGTTATGATGTCACAGACAAGAGCAGCCCCCGGAGGGTGCAAGAGACTCATGAAGTCATTTGGCCCATTGCCTTTCCCAATCCTCCATGCCACCAGAGTGGTAGAGATTTGAAGCCTGACCCTGGCAGCTGAGCACTTGAACACTCAAGGCCACACAGCAGTAGGGACAAGCTCACTGGGCCAGAGGCCAGCTGCTTTCCTGGGAAGATCTCCCAGCTCCCGACCTGAAGTCAGCAAAGCCAGACAGACCTCACCTTGAAGACGGTCTCAGGCTCTTAGCATCAGACCATAGCCTCAGCTTGGCTTGAGGTGGTTGCAGATGGCTGATAATGACTGCGAAATGATGACTCAAGCCATCCTGAAGCAAGACTCTGGGTGTGCGTGTGAATGGGCATTGCTCAAAATGATGGGGTGCTGCTGATTGTATCGGTCTTCATGCTGGGGGAGGGGGGAGGGGGGAGGATATCAGTGGGGGGTGGGAATGGAAAGGTGTGCTGTAATGTGAGTACTGCAAAGGGGCCATGATTCAGAGAAGGCTGATTTGAGGGTATTTATTGATCTCTTCTTGTGTCCAAGACAAGACCTGCTGTGTTAAAAGTTCCTTAGGGAGAGAATGTAAGAGACTCTTACCATGGCTTATGTAATGGCCGACATAGCATTATGAACTGGCCAGGTCAGCATGGCAGAGTTAGGGCCAAAGTGGCCATTAAGAGAAGGATACCCGAACCTGTTGTGCTAATGCACACCTGCTAGCCCAGCACTGGGTAGGCTGAGGCAGGGGCATTACTGAAAGTTCAAGGATAATCTGGGCTACTAGCAAGACCCTGGGGATGGGGGAGGGCAAAGAATAAATGAAGAGAGAGGAGAGCGGGACAGAGGGAGGGAGGTCAGGACAGAGGGAGGGGAAAAGAGAAAGGGAGGGAAGGAGAGGGAGCAGTGATTAGCCTCATCTCCCTGTGCCGAATACCTCTTGGATCCCAGGCAGGAAATCCAGAGGCTGTTAGTGTGGTTGACCTGTTTGAGGAGTTCTGAGAGGTAACCAGTACGGTCTCTGGTCTCCGGGTGACAGTCACTGGCTGATGACAGCTGGACCTTCCCCACTCCGCCCTCCCCTTTCTTCCACGTTACATGCTGTGGAAGCAGAAGCTGAGGGAGTCAGCCAGGGCAGTCTGCAGCCTTGTTCTTTGTGTTTCTGGGGAAGGCCTGGATCAAGTGAGGGAAGTAGGCACCATGGCTCCTTGCTTCTGTCACAAGAGATGAATTCTGTGGTAACTACACTTTGGTGACAAGAAGACCCTCCCAAAAGAAGAAACTTCTTGTGTTTCATGCAATATCTATATCTGTATCTATATCTATCTATCTATCTATCTATCTATCTATCTATCTATCTGGTGGTTTGAAAGAAAATGACCCCCAAAGGGAGTGGCACTATTAGGAAGTATGGCCTTGTTGGAGGAAATGTGTCACTGTGGAGATGGGCTCTGAGGTCTCATATATGCTCAAGATACCTCCCAGTGATTCAGACCACTTCCTGTTGCCTGCAAGATGTAGAGCTCTCAGCTACTTCTCTAGCACCACGTCTGCCTGCACACTGCCATGTCCCACCATGATGATAATGGACTGAACCTCTGAACTGTAAGCGAGCCACTCCAGTGAAATGTTTTCATTTAAAAGAGTTCCTGTGGCCATGGTGTCTCTTCACAGCAATAGAAACCCTAATTAAGACTGTATATGTACATGGAGATAACACTGAGGCCCAAAGTATGGGATGAGGAGGGCAGAGGCTGTGTACACACCATGCCGCATACACCTGGGAAATCTGGGTTTTATGGGCACTGAGCTCAATTTCAAGGTCTGATCTTTTCTGAAAACAAAAGGCCTCACTGTCTAGAGGGTCCTTGACTTAAGACAGGATCGTGTTCCAATAAACCCATGGTAGACTGCAAAACAAAAAGCAAAAACAAAAACAAACAAACCCCCATCTGTTGAAGAGGTATTTAATACTCCTAAGACATGGAGCAGCCTCACTTGACAGCAGAGCACACTAGAGCATCCACCATTTCCCATCATGAGCACGGCTGCACCTGTGACTAATTGCTGCTCTGGGTATCACTCGAGAGTCACATACTAGCCACATACTGCGGCTCCTTACCGCAAGTCCTTACCGTAAGTTCTGCACATTCAAATCTCTGTTTCTTTACTCCTGAGATTAAAGGTCAAGGAAATCTCCTTGGTAGTCTGGAGGAAAGCTTCTGACTGAGTTAAAATCACTTTACTAAACTCATGTCACATGCAAGGAAGTTTCCTGAGTCGGGGAGGAGGACATCAAAGGCTTTGGTCTTTCTGAGCCTACAAACTATTAAGGGCACCCACGTCCATTAAGGGCCACCATTCGGAGAAAGGTGGGCAGGCCACCCACCCCCCTTGAAAGGGCTCAGGATTACCCCAGAAGGGGTCATGGCCCTCTCTGGTAAGAAGAAAGAAAGGGAAGCCCAGGAAGGGAAATACCCCCTGAGAGCCCCTGCCAGCACACAGCTTACATGTGAGCTCAGAGGCTCCACATGAGAGACTAATTCTGTAATTATTCACTTGATGTCTTAACAAGAAGGGCACTTAAATAGGTGCTAGGTCAGAGGGGTTGATACTGTGTTTGAGACAGTGTGTGGCTCGGTAGTCACTGGTGCCCATGTCTGAATGAGGTGGCCCAAGTTTATTACTGTGGTTTCCTTACTGACACATCGTGCTTGGGGACCAAGGTTAATCCCAGGAGGACTAGATCCCCATGCCCTACATGCCTGGCACTCTGGGTGGAGGCATCTTTCCTGCCTGGGCATCGCCACTTTCCATTGCCTTCACACGGCAGTGTGTTGACATGTCGGTGCCTGGCCTCCTCACAGGGAATAACCAGGGAAGGCGCCCAAAGGCGGTGCCTGGCTCCCGAGCTGGCAGCAGGCCAGAGTGGCTTTGTTTAGCTCCTTCCCCTGAGGTGGCAGCCAGGCAGCAACTTCCACTTCATAGCTGCAGTGCCTCCGAATGCTTCCGAGGCAGAATCTCTCCAAATGTCAGGGAGGAGCATTTGCAATGTGGTCCTTTCGTGACGTGCCTTTAAGGCCAATTTATCTAGGGCTAATCCTGACGTGCTGTTGAATTAGGCATCGGTGAGCAGAGGTGTGCATTTTTAAAACCCATGAAATCGTAAGCAGATTGCATGACTCAGTATTCCTTATGAACGCTCGAGCCTCTCAGGGCTGTTATTATTAATATTAATAAGCATATATATTCACAAACACATACACACATACACCCAAGGGGAACTGGGCAGAGCTCAGGGAGGACACAGCCTCCGTCCTCAGGGATCAGTAGAAAGCTGTCTCTAAGGCGATGTAGCAAGTCACGGGAGTATTGTAACTGTCAAGGTTTTAAGCACCTAAAAATCAGTACTATCATTAGCAATCAGTAATCACTGTTATAGAAGAATAAATCTTGTAATCTCCAAATTACCTGTTTGCACCAATTAGAGTCCAACTGATGAACATACCAATCAAAGGGGAATTTACTTGAAGCACCCAAGCATATCTGGTTTAAAAAAAAAAAAAAAGAACCTGCTGAGCTCCCAAACTGATGTCTCCTCACTCACTATCTGTTAGGGTGGACAGTCTGCAAATGGAGCTGGCAAAGCCCTGCACAAGCACCCCCAGGCAGGAGGAAATCCATGCTGCACTTATTTGTTTATTTATTCATTTATTCCCTGCCTGCCTCCAGGAAGGATTTGAGGTAGGTCACAGTAAAAACACACACTGTACTAAGACTCCTTTAGATATCAAGACCAGGAGATGTTGGGAATCGTGGGGTGGAAGGGGGGGACACTCAGCGTTGTCTTTGTTGGGTCCCCGGGCTGAGCACAGTCATAGGTACTAAGAGGATCAACAGCAGAGACACAGCCCTCTCCTGCCTGCCCGTAGACCTGTCACCTGCAGCCCTGAGGGTTGCTCTGAGCCTCTCAGAAGGCAGTGAGCAGGGGAGCTGAATGGACCACCTAGTTCTCAGTGTGCAGTAGAGAAAGCGAGCCCATGGAAAGGCGCGCTTCCCCCATGCTGTGAGTCCAAACAGCAACTCGGAACCACCGGAGGGACCTGGTGGAAAACGTGTCAGCGTGTGGTTCTCAGTCTTGTAGACATGGTCTCTATGAGGTCATCTCTTGGCTGAGGATGGAGGCAGAAAACAAGAATAAAGAGCTAGGACATGGTGGCTCATGTCTGTAACCCGTCAACGTTCAGGAGGCTAAGGCTAAGGAGGATTGCTGAGAGTCTGGGGCCAGCCTGGGCCACACAATGAGTTCAAAACCAGCAAGGGCTATACATCCTTGTTTAAAAAAGAAAAAAACAAAACCAGAAGGCTGGGTTTCCTACTGAACCTTCCCTCCTGTGCTCCTCCTGAACTTAGGAAAACCTGGGTTTGGTGTTTGAGGCTAAGGCAAGAGGTGAGAGCTGGGTAGAGAGGAGGGGAATGAGAACTGGTAGGGAACACAGTGCTCTGTGCATTGGACTGGGGACTTGGGCGTTTAAAATGGAAAGTCATCTTAGCAGCCTCCCACCCCCATGCTGTGTGAGCTCCCCTATCCCCATGCTGTATGAGCCCCCCATCTCCATGCTGTGTGAGCCCTCATCCCCATGCTGTGAGAGCCCTCATCCCCATGCTGGATGAACCTCCCTAAGGGTGTTTTTGTGCTTTGGTACTGATGCAAGGCCCAGCATCACCCCCAGTTTACTCATCTCCTGAGGTCAATCACCTTGCCATGTTCCCAGCCTCTCCTGGCCTTGCCACTTATTCTGTATGGCTCTGCTTGGTGTGATATCTCTGAGAAATCATGCTGCCATCTTACTGGGGCTTGCCCAGATTGCTTGTTTTAAGTGTACTGGGTGCTCATTTTGATCTCTGCTCTTGAAGATTACTAGGTTACCCTAGTAGCAAGAACTATTTAAGTGGTACCCAAGTGTATGTCTGCATCTTTAGCTCTGCAGTGGGAAGTCCATCCAGGATGAGCAAGGTGATGTGAGATATGAATGTGGAGGCTTCCATGGTCCCTGCACCCAGCACCCATGTTCTTGTGTAACTCTCACCCATGCTGAATCAGGGTGGCTCTGTGTGACTAGTAATGCCCACAGCATCAGACACTGTGGGTGTTATAGATACAGTGGTGGACAGAGATAATCCTCAATCTTAGGAAGCTCCCAGAGCTCACGGCACATAACAGAAAAAGGATGATTTGGGGACTGCAGAGAACTAGCTGAACTTCTGTGCCTCTTCTTGCCTTGAAGACTTTAACATCTCTGAACCTGTTTCTTCCTCTTTATCTTATTTTTCTCTTATTTTTAGATATTTGTTTTCTTGAGATGGGGTCTTTTGTAGCCCACGTGAAACTGAGGATGACCTTAGACTCCTGATCCTCCTGCTTCTGTGTCCTGGATGCTGAGATCCCAGACATGCATCACCACATCCAGTTTTATGTGCTGCTGGGGATTGAACCCAGGACCTTGTGCATGCTAGGCAAGCACTCTACCAGCTGAGCTACATCCCCGGCCTTGTTTCCTCATCTTCAAAGGTGGCAAAGTAGGATCCACCTGATGCCATTTGGTGGGAATTTGATGTGATTGTTTGTAAAGCATTTAGCACAATGTCCAGATTTTGACGGCTACTCATGTGTGGTAGTCTCCCGAGCTCCTGAGAACACAATGATGAACGAAGAGTTGTCTCTACCCTCAAGACACTGGGAATTGAGTGGAGAGGACAAATGAGCCCTCAGTAGTTTAAGGCACATTGGAACCAGTGTGGTCATGGGAGCATGGAAGACTGTGGGAACCCATGGACAAGGCACCACAGAGATTAGGAGACATCTTAGCAAGCTTTAGAGGGCGAGTGGGATTCTCATGAGGAGAGCATAGCAAGGGCATGGAGAACCCTGGGAAGTCATGGGGTCTACAGCATCACTCCTTAGGATTCTCTTTTGTTCTCTCTTGTCTCCTGAGCCATAAAAATGCCGCTGCTAAATTAGACAGCAAAAGATTCACCTTTCAGCTTGCATATTATTCCTCAAGAGAGGGGAGTATTTCTTTGTTCATTACCAATTTCCACCTCCCAGCACATGGTAGGCACTCAATAAATATTTATTAAATAAGTAAGGATAATTACGCATGTAAGCAGCTTGTCTCCAACGGGAAAAATCAAGGAAGTATTTTTTTCCATTTACCTGGCATAAGTTGTTTCCCTCGGGTACAGGCATGGTAGCAATTAAGGAGGCTGCATTATGTCACTGGGGTTTGTCTTCCTTATCTTCCTCAGACTCGTTGTGGGGCCCTTCCTTAACTTTCAAGTTGCTCACACTTCCACAGAGATCGTCTCTGACACTTGGCACACTGTCCTCCGCACACTGTGGGTACAGCAGGCCCAGGCAACTTCAAAGACGCACCTGTGTTTTCCTTTGTTGAACCTTCCATTTTGGTTTTGGTGTTTCTATGAAGGGACAATCTTTCAAATCAGAGCTCAACAGGACAGTTTCTTGTGTCACTGAACTAAGATAAGGCTGGCTGGTGGGAAACTGTCCAGAGAGGCACATCCGTGGCTTGGCTAGTTTCATGTCAACTTGATACAAGCTATAGTCACCAGAGAGGAGGCAACCTTGATTGAAAAAATGCCTTCATAAGATGGGGCGGTACACAAGCTTGTAGGGCATTTTCTTAATTAGTGATTGATGTGGGAGGGGCCAGCCCGTTATGGGTGGGGTCACTCTTGGTCCTGGGTTCTATAAGAAAGCTGACTGAGCAAACTATGAAGAAGAAAGAACAATCCATTAAGCAGCCCTCCTTCATGTCCTCTGCTCCAGCTCCTGCCTCCAGGTTCCTGCCCTGTTTGAATTCTTGCCCCGACTTCCTTCAGTAACTTCAATGGTGTAGAAGTATCAACCAAATAAGTCCCTTCCTCCCTGAGTTGCCTTTGGTTATGGTGTTTCATAATAGTGACCCTAACTAAGACAGCCCCTCACTACATTTTCTCATACACCCAGGCCAGTGCTTAAGATTGCTTGTTTCGTTCTCTGCCATGACTCCCGTAGTACATCACTGACAGGGTTTGCCCTTTTCCAAGCCTTTGCTAAGCAAACTATTCATTCACAGCTCAGCTTGGTAGCACTTTCTCAGATCTGGCACCCCTCCCCTTTGCCTCGGTCAGTCCTGTGGCCATGGATGCCTGTAGATGTTCTCTTTTAAGTCAGAGATTCACATATTGCCAGGAGCCTTTTGAAGACAGCAAGTCACCTTCAAAACAATTTAAAACAAAGCAAAACAAAACAAAACACGGAGTCTTAAAAAAAAAATGATATTTAACCTGAAGAACAGGAAGGCAGTCTTTATCAATTATAGAAAACCTGGGTGGTAAAGAAAAATATAAAGCAGGGGACAGGGCCGTCTTTCTTAAGATCTTGTCACTGTCACCTAGTCAGTCTGCTGTATCATTTCTCATGCCATTTTTGTTACTGTGTATCCCAAGCCTTTGGCTGTGTCAGGAAACACAGCACAGTGTAGCACCGGCAAGAAGGAACGCTGAATTTATTGGGGTAGAGACTTGGGGTAGCCTCTCTAAGACACCCTCTACTGTTTGTTCCTAACCCCAGCCCTGCACCCCTACAGGGTTCCCCATCACCTGTGTCTAACTTACCAGACAGGAGTCTCACTCTGAGGAAACAGCATCCTGTGCTGCTACACTGTATTTCCTGTCTTCAGATTCCCTACCTCTTCCCTTCCCTCCCCCCACCCCAATTTCCCTGTCTCCAGCGAGCAATAATATCTTTCATCTGAGCCTCTCTCCCTGCCTCCAGTGACTGCCTCCCCTGATGAATTCTCTCCGGGTGACTTTGGCATTTGCATATTATTTCCTCGCTTGGATATTCTGAGATGTTGGAACCAGAAAGCAGGTTGACGCGAGCAGGTACTTAGCTGAACGAGGCATTCTCGGGAACTGCACAAATATTTGGAGTCGGGCGTGTGCCAATAGGCAATTAATTGAAATGTGGACACAGCAAGCTTCCGGAGGAGGGAAACTGAAGTTGAGAAATTAGCTGTGGGGAGTGATTCTCTGCAAGACACAAAACAGTAATTTGGGGATTCCTTTCCCTCAAACTGAAAGTGATTTGATATGGGAAAAGAAAGAGAAAGGGAAAAAAATTAACAAGTGTCCTATCAAGGTTGACTTTTGAAATGCTAGACTTGGGATTGGTTCTCAGAGAACACAGATGTGACCCCTGTGGAGAGGAAAGGCAGCCCAAGGTCAGGGGTGAGGAAATGCGGGACCAGAAGCAGACATGGCTCCAGCCCTGGGCACTTTGCACTTTCCAAGCAGACTGTCTACCTGGAGACCTGATTACCATATCAGGAACCAAGGGCGAGCGAGGGCTGCGATTTAAGCATTTTCCTGTCGCTGTCAACTGTGTGAATACATTTAGCAAATCCTGCTTCAACTGACCTTAGCTGAGGAGCTAGGAGATGGGGTCCACCTTGACCAAGATCCCCCATCTGTATCCTGCTTAGCCCTGGCAATGTTCAGGCTGAAAAGTACAATCCTCAGGCTGGGGAAGCAGCTACTTGACAGAGCACAACCCTAGCAAACAGGGAGGCCATGGCTTCTACCACCAGGACTACAAGTGTGGTGTGGGCCTGTTGCCAGGCTGAGGCCCAACTTCCTGTTTATTCACCAGAATAGGAAGCATCTATCCTCACTCCTTTGCTTTCTCCAGTAAACGGGCAGACCCTCTGCTTGACATTTTTTAAATAAGTGAAAAAGGAGAGTCACCTTTTCATTGCTCAGGCATGTGGGGCCAGCCTTGCCCTTTTGAGGAAGCCCCAAGAACATGGCTTTCAAAGTGCTATCTTAAACTGACCACGTCAGCATTGGGAGCCAGTTAAAAATGCGAGTTCCCTGGTTCCAAGGCAGCGTACTAAATCCAGATGTCAGGGCGATGGGGTCCGGTATCACATGTTTTAACAAGCCCTCAGGAGATTTTGATGCTCAGTCAAGTTTGAAAGCCATCGCCCTAAAAAATTATGACCAGGAAGTCTGGGCTGCTAGATTTAGTCACTAGGAGAGTAATATATTTTTGATTATTGGACCCTTAAGAATAAATTCTCTTCATTTCAGGATGCCCAGGTGAGCCGTTCCCACACATTGCTGAGTGTTCAACAGGAAAACATTTCCAAGCGATTCTTTAAAATCGAAATGACCAGCACGGTCAGACTAGAGTCTAGCATCCCAACCTGTATCCGGCAAGTGCAGAATTTTTATACTTTAAAGTTCCATGGAATGACTGGATAGGTTAATTGATTGCTGCCTCTGTTATTTTTAGACTTGCACTTCCTTACCTCATATGAAAATTTATTCAGAATTCAAATGGAAGCTGGTGAGATGTCTCAGGGGTAAATGTGCTCACTGCCAAGCCAGACAACCTGAGTTCGATGCCCAGGACCCATACAATGGAAGGAGAGATCTCCTGCAAGTTGACCTCTGACCTCTACACAAGCACCTTGGCATGGGTGCCCACACACATATACAAATCTCTCTCCTCTCTCTCTCTCTCTCTCTCTCTCTCTCTCTCTCTCTCTCTCTCTCACACACACACACACACACACACACACACACACACACACACACACACACACAGTAAATAAATAAATGGAAAAAAGAAAATTTGAATGATGGGCTGAAGTAGGAAGAGTCTAAGTTGGAAGCTTATCTGTAACATACAGTGAGTTCAAGACTAGTCTGGATAACTTAGTGAGTTAAACATTTTTGTATATGAAATGGCTGGAGATGCAGCTCTGTGGTAGGTCACAAATCTTGCACGGGCAAAGCCCTGGGTTCAATCCCCAGTATTACAAGATGAAATATTCAAATGGGAACATTTTATTACCCACAAATATTTTCTTATATACTTTATCGTGTTACTAAGGAAACCAGTTATAACATTACAGTGACATTGTTACTGTAATGAATTATTGGGCAATATATATGTCAGAGTATAATCTCTCAAATTTCACACAGACTGAATTATATACACTTCTAGCACAGCACATTGGAGCTGTGGAGGTAAGGCAGAAAGGAGAATTCCTAGCCCAGAGCGACAGGCATTTCCAGAGAATCTGTTCTGTATCTTCTCCGCACTTGCCGAGTGGGGTGGTTCTCCGTGTGGCGTGGCGGTAGGAGCCCCTCTGCAGGAAGCTGCGTGAGCAAGCACAGCCACCTCCCAGGGACACTTCGGTGACCGAGCTCAGAGAGCGTCTAACTGGTGAGAGCTAGGAAGGACTGAAATGGGTGTACAGTGCAAAGTGTGTGCTAATCACACATTTGTGGGATCCAGGGACATCAAAGCACGGATCACACGAGTGAGTGGCGGAGATGACACCCAGACATGGGGGGTGGATACAGCCCAGCAGCCCAGCAGGAAGCTCCTGCTTTTTCTCTCTGGATGCAGGGGGGAGGTGCTGTTATTAATGATGGGATGGATTAGAACAGATGGGTACTTTTGACACATTTTCCCATGTTGTTATTTTCCGATTTCCCATCTTCCCACCACCGAGTCATGTGCCTTTCTCTTGGTTGAGAGTGAAAGCATGTGACTTTGAAGAGAAGCCTGAGGAAGGAAAGTAGAGGTGATGGCGTTGCCACTGAACTCGGAGACACGTTTTCAGCTGGTCCTCAGTGTCCTCCTACAACCTTGCTGGATGTCGAAGGGAAGCCACGGTGACTGCCTGGGCTCTCTGGGCTGGGCTCAAATGCATGCATGGGACCCTTTCTCCCTGGCTCCGTCACAGCCACCCTCCATCCTGGCAGCCATCACAGTCTCCCTGATTACAGTACCTTCCTGGAGCCCTGAGGAGATTTGCATTGTAAATGGTGTTTGTTAGGGCCCAGAAATAATATTAATCATTGTAAAACAATTATGTTGCATAATTTGTACATAAAAAAGAAAAGCATGAAGCTTTGGCTTGAATTAATATTTCTAGCATTATGTGTCTTTCTCATCCATACAAATAATGAGACCCTCGTCTGCCCTTCTGGGTGAGGAAGGCTCTGGAAAAAATGAAGCTTCTCACCTTCTTGTGGCTCCTGGAAACTTTTTGAATGTGCACAGAATCACGTGGCTTGTACAGTTTCATGTGCAACAGCCAGGGACCTTGGTGCAAGGGGAAAATTCAGTTGTCTATAATTAAACCCTTCTTGTAAAAGGCTGGACACAAAGGGACCAAGGAAGCCCCTAGGATACAGAGCAGTGAATGAGAGCAGCTTCTTTCACCTGTGTCTCGGCTGATATCTGTCCTGCTATGACACTGGGGTAAGGAGCCATCAGTGAACAGAAATCTCAGGGAACTGGGGCTCTAAACTCCAAACTACTAGAATGTGTTAAATGGTACTTCTCCCCAAATATATCAACATCCTAATCTGTGTCCTGGATATGGCATGCCCACTACTCTCACGAACACACAGCAGCTGCGATTTAACACACGAGCAGAAAAGAAAAAAAGACACGGAAGTTAGAGGGGGTCTAGTTGGGAAGAAGGGGGTCAGGAGTAGGAAAAGGTGAGAGGGTAATGGGGGGTGGATATGATCACAATACAGTCTATACATGTATGAAATTGTCAAGAATAGAAACTGAAGGAGCACAAGGAGGAGACAAACACAGGAAGAGACGAGGAGGCCACAGGAGGAGAAGGTAGAGATCCAAGTGGCATAGTCACAAATTAAGGTGTGTCTGGAAGTGGAATAGATGAGTAAGAATTCTCCTGCAGAACCTTGGAGGCTGTAGCCCTGACCACATCATGATTTCAGACTTCAGATCTCCAAAGCGGTAAGAGAGTACTTTTTTTTTTTAATGGTTCTAAGCCATGGTAGCAACATTTTGTAACTGCTCTCTGAAATTAACACATGCCCCACACTCCACCCCATCCACAAGCTCCCAAGGACCTTGCAACTCTCACTCTTACATTTAGTTCGTGATGACACCCTTTGGCTCTGCCATTGCTAAGATCTGTGGTTCACAACCAAGCTTCTCAGGTGGCCATGCTTCCTGCACTGGGTCCCAGATGACCTTTTCCAGGAAACCTCTTCCCAGGAACTGAAATCCCGCGTTAAATACAGAGAATTCTGATGTCAGGTCAGTGTGACACACCATTTAGAACTCAGAATCAGGGCTTGCAAATGAGTAAGATTAAAGAGGTTGCTGTAGCGACCAATTTGGATCCTCTGTCTACCAAATCTCATTGACCTATGACTTAACACCCACGGGGGCATATGTTTACCACGTACTGGACACATAGGTGCCAGGCACTGTGTTAAGAATTTTATATTCACAGTGTTATTGACCCTTGCACCGGCCCTGGAGATACATAAGCTGGTTTGTCTGGATAGTATAGAGGTGGGGAAACTTTCCAAGAGACTTTCAGTACTACTCAGGAATATTCACAAAGCTGTTCATTGGCCTAGCCAGCTTAGGAACACTAGGCATCATTGACTTTGCAGCTAGACTCTCAAGTACCTCACCACTGTGTTCTTAGAAGAATGTGCTTATTTTTGCATTTTAGGCTATTTAGCTTGGGAAGCTCATTCTTAATGTCCTTTTGGGTTTTTGCAGAGCTTCTGGAGGGTACTTGTAAGGACATTGTGTCCCCAACACCCAACCTAGGACCTGGTGTGTATCAGGTGTTCAGTAAAGGGCTTATGAGACGAATGAGTTATGAATGTCTGAGATGCCTTCCTGGGTCGTTAGGCTCGGGATTAGAACATTGAAGAATGGTACACTAAAGGGTAGAGCTATCTGACCAGTTGTCAACCTCAAAGGTTAAGGATGTTCTCAGAATATTCCAGATTGTTGTACAAGTTATTATCCCACTTCCTCTGAGCCATGCAGATGTACATTAGCACTGAATAAGATGGCATTATTTAATATCTCATTCCTTTCTTCTTAGTGATTCTACTTTTTATTTTGACTAATTAGAATAATGAATTACTAAGGTCTGCCTCCCCACTATATAAGATAGCCCATTCCATGTTGCTTCTAAATGGATTACTCGAGGTTTTAAGGGCAACCCGTAACTTAAATATTTAAGCCTGGCTGTGTGTGGACATTTACCCAGGCCCTGGACTGACTGTGGATTTAGATCTTGCTTCTTCAACCTGCCCCCAGCTCTTGTTGTCCTCAGCACAGAGTCATTGTCATATATGTGTTTGACTTGGTGATTCAATGGCCAAACATTTGTGCCTAATGCAAGAGAAAGAGCATTGGCCAAGAGGAATCAAATGACCTGGAGTCCTTACCTGGTCCCTCCTGATGGCCTTTCTGGGCTCTTATCCCCTCATGAGTGTGGTATGGATGATCATTTGTGTCTCACCGGGAGCTGGAAGAACCAGAAGAAACAAGACACGGGGGAGCCCCATGAACTGGAAGGTATGTAGCTGTTCAGGTATCTGGAATAAGAGGGATCACTGTGTATTGACAAAATGTGTCTCAAGTCTGCGGACACTTTTCTTTCCCTATCTATGCAGCAAGGGGGGGGGTCCCTCCTTTGGCCTTTGAGGATGTGCTAGTGACATCAGGACACCCTTCTCTCTCCTTGTCATGTCTTCTAACTATCTCTCCTTCAGGTGAGTTCCACCCTTAGACCATGCCCGCATATAGCTGAGGTTAGCTCAAAATGTGGCCCAACACAAAGTCATAAAAGTACTGAAGACGTCAAGAATGGTTTTTGTGTGTGTGTGTGGTTTTTTTTTTTTTCTGTCTTATAATTCAATTGCATGGTTCTTCAGGGTGAATTTTGCAGAGGACAACATCATGTCACAGTGTCAAAAGCTTGAGCAGGTCCCAAGCAAAGAGCCAACTGAACCACACTGTCAGAATGAGAAGGCCCGTTGCAGGGTTTGGCTCCCTTTCTGAAATCCCGCCTTCGCATGATAGGCGCTGTCTTGGTTATTTTTCTATTACCGTGACAGAACACCATGACCAAGCCCACTTATAAAAGAAAGTGTTTGATTCAGGGTTTATGGTTTCAGAGGGTGAGAGTCCACAATGGTGGAGCAAAGGCATGGTGACAGGAACAGCTGATAGCTTACAGCGTGAGCAGCAAGTAGCAGGCACAGAGAGAGAGAGAGAGAGAGAGAGAGAGAGAGAGAGAGAGAGAGAGAGGGAGAGGGAGAGGGAGAGGGAGAGGGAGAGGAGACAGGAATGGTGCCAATCTTTTGATATCTCAAAGCCCACCCCCCAGTGACATACCTCTTTACAAAAGGCCACACCTTCTAATCCTCCCCAAACAGTTCCACCAACTGGGGACCAAGTATTCAAATATATGAGCCTATGGGGGCCTTGCTCATTCAAACCACCACAGATGCCAAAATATCTTTGCAAACAGAGAAATTACAGAGTCTGGGTCTGAAGCTTAAACCAATGGAATATAAAGATAATTGAATATGAGAAAAAGAGGAAGGGAGGGAGGAAGAAAGGGAGAGACCAAGGGAATTCCAAGGTGGGCTGACAGGCTCATTGTCTGACTGTCACTTTGCTGTCATCACCTTCCCCAGTTTGGGGTGTGCTGTAGAAGCATGGTTGTGTTCCGATGCAGCAAATACAGATGGGAATGATGGCCCCTCTTTCTTCCTCTCTCAAATAGCCTTGTCTTGTATGTGCAGTCATCACCGGAGGGGAGGGAAGAGCGAGAGGCAGCAGAGGCAGAGCCTGGGGTCCCCCTCCTTCAGACTGCTCAGCTGATTGTAGATTCCCTCCTGGAGTCCAGTAGGAGCTATGGCCACCACAGGCCTTCCGCAGCAGCCTCTATCACAGCAGCTTTCTGTCCTCAGGTCCATCACATTCCAGATGTGACAGAGCTGGCTTACTTTTTTGAAGGTAAAATGAGGATATGTGAGTTCTGTATGGTGTGGGTTTTGTTTCTGCTTCTGAGACAAGCTCTCCTCAAACTCACAATATAGCTAAGGATGACCTTGAACTTCTTATCCTCCAGCTTTTATTTCCCAAGTTCTAGGATTGCAAGTGGGAGCCATACACCCAGTTTAAGCAATGCTAGAGATCCAACCCTAGGTCTCCCAGGTACCAGATTGTTATTCTACCAGCTGAGCCACATACCCAGCCCATTGTATTGGGTTTTGTTCACCCTAAGTTGTAAATGGCTGGACCAACCCAAGGTGTTAAAAAGGAAGCATCATCCCTTGTATGAATCTGGTCTACCGAGTCCCATTGAGTCAGAAAAGGCTTCCTCTCCAGGAAGCCACAGGGCTTCTGATCCCAGAGAGCTACTTATTGAAAAAGCCTGAACAGAGGTGGCAACTGTCCCTTTAAATACAGATGCAATGATTTGCCTGGATTTTTTGTTGTTGTGTTGGAGACGGGATCTAGATCATCACTGATGCTAAACCACAAAGCACACCCCTTTAAGGTAACTTGAGTGGGGAGCCTCATAGCCTGGTTCCCGGACAGTGGATGCCATGCTCACTGTACCTGAAGCAAGACTCTTCTTGGCCCCTACAAGGAGACTTTAAGGGTATCTTTGGCCAGCAGCAGAGCTCCTCAAAAGCCATGCAGACCATCATGCCGATCCCTAACACTTCCATAGCTGAGCTCCAGGCTAAGGGATGCAGCTTCCAGACCCCAGCGATTCCCCACATGCCCTCCAGGCTGAAGGATGCAGCTACCTTCCCAGGATGAGAACAGGCAAGATCCAGCTTTGTCAACTGGATGTTCAGGGGTAATGGAAGTATGAAGTCTGTCTTTCCAAGCTCAGAGAGGCTGACTTCTTTGTTTATATCCTGTCTCCTCATATGAGTCCTTCACACCTTGGCTCCTACCATTACCACTGTAGGAGTTACCCACACAGGTTTCCCTGGTCCCACCTCATCTCCTCCAATCCTTACAGCATGTGGCCAGTGACATGACTGCCTATCAGCTACGTGTGAGCCCTGCATTGGTTCCTAGTGGTAAAAATAGGAACCGTCCCAGCCCCTGGACCCCGGGAGTCCGTGGTCTGGTAGAGAAGACAGACTGGCAGATCTTGACAGCCCTGCGTCTTGAGTATCGTAACAGAGATGAGCTGATACTGCCTCACCAGTCTCAATGAACCAAACTGGTGACATCAGAGCTGAGCTCTGACAGTAGGCTATGGCCTGACAGCCAAGGAGGAAGAGCACTGGACCAGTAGTTGTCCAGGGAATACAGCCTACCGTGCCTTCTGTCTCCAGGACCATGGATGGAGGAGTCTTCGTGCTGGATTGGGAAATGCCCTGGATGTTTTCCTGAGCCAGCTGAGACATCTTTATTTTTTCTAGACTCCATATCCAATCACTTTACTTCTCAAAGAAGAGCCTGAACTCATCAGAGGAGAGAGAGAAAATTCTATATTGGGTGACTCACTTCTGCCTCTCCTTTCTCTGGGTCCATCTTTTCCCTCTCCTACATTCACCTGTAGAAAGCTGGACCATGCCTTAGCAAAAGACAGCCCTTGAAGTGTCTCCAGG
>CABHPQ010001489.1:12872-39873 GCA_902168405.1 Peromyscus aztecus | reverse complement strand
GGGGGGGGAACGGGACATGGGGACAATAGGATGTGTGCATGTGTAAAATTAAATGTATTATTTTTTTAAAAAATCATACACATAACAATATTTATTGTACAAAATTGGTCATGCAATTATGGAGGCTAAGAAATTCCAAAGTCTGTAGTAAGCATGCAGAAGAGAGTGTAAAGCTGGGTCATTCCAATGTCCAAAGGCATGGGAATGAGGAGAGCTATGTTCCAGCCAGAGGGAAGATGTCCCATTTCGAGTAGCCAAACAGCAGGAGTTAGCCTTAGCCTCTCTATTCTGCTTCAGGCCTTCAGCTGATTGGAGAAGGCCCACCAGCCCCAGAGAGGCCATCTGCTTTATTGGCCTACCAACTCAAATGTTAAGCTCAGCCCATATAATGTCCAACGGCTGAGTAGCCATGACCTCATCGGGTTAACGTTCAATGTTATTAACTGTCATTCTTGGACTTCTCAGTCTGAGCTCACCCCAGCCCGTGTATTTGTTCCTGTCAACCAAGACAGTGTGGTCCTCCTGCTGGGTTCTCGGTAGATTTGCTGTGCCTATGTTCACTCCATGTAACAGCAGACAGCAGGTGGGCTATCCAGATAACCTGGGACAGCATCGTCCTCTAAATGTTGGGACCCTCTCAGACTGTATTGTTGACACCCTAACCTTCTACCAGGAGCTCCACAGACTGTCACCTGGGGATAATGGACCATGTACCATTCATCATCCATTGGCCAAAGTAAATCCTATCAGAAGGCCCATGCCTATGTGGCAGGGAACTAACTATCCAAGTATGTAATACAGGAAGGCATAAAAACCTGTGTGGTGCCATTGGCCACAGGCAGTTTCCTGGTACCCTACAAGGCTTTCTCTGGGCACAGAGGTAATCAAATGCACATCTGTCTGTTGTTTCTTCCAGTCTCTTCTGTGGACTCCTTTTTTTTCCTTCCTATCATTTTACTTGAAATTCCCTTGGGTTGGGCCTTTGGCTACCTATAAAGAGGATCATGTTAGAACCCTCATCCTGCCTACCCAACATGGACATTCTGGAACATTGAGTGGATTGCTGCTATGTGGTTTTCATGGGAGCTTCGTGGCCTTTGAGTGGAGACTGAAATCCCATGCAGACTAGTCCCTGAAGGAACTCCTCTAAATTCTCTGACAGAAGAAAAGGATCAAAGATGCCTTACAGAGTTCCTAAGGGAGCGGAGGTTACGAAAAGGTGAGGTCATGAAAGCATGGATGCCTCTGAGCACAGATGAACCTTCCCCAGGCACGCAAGAAGAGCTGGCTTGATAAATAGAAAATCCCTGTGGTTGATTAGGAAGGAGCTCATACTTGGAGGAGAGATAAGGCTCAAGGGTCTGGGACTTTGGTGTCCTGCTAATTAGCAGAGGAGTTGGTTTGGAGTCAGACAGTCCATAATTGTCAGTCTTGTTTAGGGAGGTGGCGCAGGTGGTGAGGGGTGGGAGAAGCCTGACATTGTTTTTACAGATGGCAATTCAGGGTGTCTTCCCAAGATATGGAACACTAGGCCAAGACATTCTAGGAATCCTGCCTTAGCCTATGAATCCTTGTAGCCCCAGAACCCCAACACGGCTACACAGCCCAGTTTGGCCAGCAAGCTCATTAAGACTTGGCACCCCCAATACTGGGTCTGTCAGAACCCACACACAGCCAGCAGATGCCAAGGTGAGCTCCTCCCTCGCCTGCAGAGAAGCCTCTGCCTTCAGAATTACAATATTGTGCAGAAATGCAGCTTTGGTGTTACCCACCCCATCTCCTGAAACTTGACAAACGTATTCTCATGCAGATAATTAAGAGATGATGTCAAAGGAACAAAGCTCTGTCACTGAAATAATGGCTCCCCGCTGTTACGTTTATGCCTCAGCAAAGTCAAGTTGTTTGTCCCCAAAGCAGAACTTCCTATTCCTCTGACAACTCTCTGTGACATCCTCCTTCATCCCACTAACTTCTCCTCCCTAAGTCATGACAATGGCGGAGCTTGGTAGCACCGGGAAGTGGGGGAGAATTCTCTTTGCTCAAGAGGCTTGGGCTGGGACCACAACTCTGGGGTTCCAATCCAAGTTTTTCCACTTTGACGCTGTGAGAATCATGGACAATAACTCTCTCCGCTACACCTTTATTTCCCCTCCTCTGCCATCAAAAGAATATCTCCCAACCTCGATTCCAACGCTGAGTAGTAAACTGAGTCTTTTGGCAATCAGATATATGACTATACGAAGAACGTATGTGCCATGGTGCCACTAGGTTCCATTTCTGCGCCATATGTGTGTTCCTTCTGCTGGTGGACACCCCAGTGAATTCATAGAATAAGTTAAAATTGATTTTAAAGGTATTAAAACTGGATATTGATTAAGGTGACTAAAGAATATGTGCCTTTGTTGTGCTGTGCGCATGCGTGTGCGTGTGCATGCATGTGCGTGTGCATGTGCACGGTCCAATATGATGTTACGTAAGGATGTTATTCTCCTATGTAAGGCCTTAGTGGGAAGCCATAAGAGGCTGGAGGTCTTCCTGTTCACAAGCATGGTGAGCATTCCACTGAGAAGTGTACAGTGCACCTCCCGGGGGAAGTGTCAACAGACCGGTGAGTACATCGGCTGAAATGTTGCACACAGAAGGACGCGGAGAGGATCTCCCAGCACAGATGTGGAGAACTCAAGCAGAGAAAGTAAGTGGCTTCTTGTTAAGGTGGGAAGGATATCATCAAGATTCCAATCTCTCTGCTGCAAATGCTCTTTCTCCCAGGTGTCCTTTCATGGTGCTCGGAATAGTTTCATTATCACCAGTCACGAGGGAGGATGGAAACTCCCAATCTCTACTCGGATGGTTCAGTGGCTTTTACGGGAGAACCTCCCAAGGGGCGTGAGGAGGGAGAGGAAGGTGCGGCTTGAGGTTGAGACCTCAGTGCTGTGTCTTGCTCAGCCTTTGCCTCTGGCATGACCTTGGGCAAGACATCTGAACTGGATCTGTCAGGGAGGGCACACCTGGTGCTTCATGAAATCTCCCCCAGACCCATCCTGCTGCTCCGCTACATCGGACCCTGGCAATCATTTTGCAGCCATGTGTTATTGATCCCATGTTTACGAGATGCTTTCAGAATGGTATCAAAATGTAGTTTTCCTTAAGTTTACATCTCTCCCCAGATTTGTCATGTGCATGATTAATCACTGGGCGAGAAGCCAGAATTCCTCAAAGCAAATTACTAGAAAGGATCTTTCCCTTTAAGGAGAAAGTGCTGTTGGAGGTTTCCCTTAATTTCTTCATTTTCTTTCACATTTTCTTAATGTAAGGGGAAGAAGAGGATTGGAAATCAGTGGTTCCGGCTGAGCTGGGTGCATTGGCATTATTGCACAGCATTGGCTCTGACACTAAGCTTTCTGGGGGGCTAATGTTTAGAGGACGTTCAAGAAACGACTTTTAGGAGATAAATTCATTTTTGTTTGGTGTGGTGTTGTGGGGGGGGGGCGGGGGAATGTTCATGCCATGGTACTTGTATGGCAAAGGACAACTTGCAGGAGTCAGATCTCTCTTTCTGCCACATGGGTCCGGGGGATCACCTCAGGTTGTTAGCTTTGGTGGCAAGCACCTTTATCCACTGAGTCATCTGGGAAATTCTATATCTGTCAAAGATTATCATAATTAAGATATCATTTTTAGATTTTGACTTGTGTTAAGTCAAATTGGAGTAAGGCAACTTGGGGTTTTTAAGACTCAGAAAAGTCATTTACCGCTTTCTGCCAGCCTCCATAATAAACAGCTGTAAACGGAGACACACAGAGAAAGAGCAGAACAGGAACCAGGAGGCAGGATCGACGAGAGCCAGGATGATACGGCAGCATGAGGATGCTCAGAGCAGACGAAAGACACACAGGAGAGGAAAGGGTGGGAGGAAGCAAGGATGCTAGAGCCACATGCCAGCTGCTAAGAGAAAACTGTAGGGTCTTCAGAATGGCTCAGCAGGTTCACGTGTTTTCTGTGAAAGGCTGATGACCTGAGCCAATGCCCACACACTTGCTTTAGAATGAACACACACCACACATTCACACACACACACCACACATACACACATTCACACACACACACACACACACACACACACACACCACACACACACACATTCACACACACACACACACACACACACACATTCACACACCACCACTACCATCAATTAATTTTTTAAGTAAATAGATTTCTAAAGCTCACTGTGGTAGTACAGGCCTCTAATCCTAGTACTCTGGAAGCTTAAACAGGAGACTAAATTCCAGGCCAACCTGAGCTGCATAGGGTGACCCTGTCAAAGAAGGAGGAGGAACAGAGGGAGGAAGAGGAAAAGAAGGATTTCTAGTAACAATAATGCTGTAGCTCTGCTGGAATGTAGACTCACTCATTACCCTAAAACTTCATGTGAAATTTCCTACACACAGACCACTGATGAGTCGGACTCCTGGTCTTGTACTTAATTTCTTTTTTGGTGGGGAGACCTCTTCTACCCTGGCTCAGTTTCCCTTTGGGAAGGTGACAGGTGGCAGACTTACCCTGAATTGGCCTTTACTGTTTTTATTGCTCCTTCCACACACCCAGTGAGTCAGGGAAAGGAACCCAGCTGCTCAGCCTCCTTCAGTGAGGGCTTTTCTCTCCACAGAGACCCCAGCACAGGAGCCCCAGCAGGCAAACACAGGGTGAGGTTTCCAAATCTGCCTTATGTTTTGAACAATAAAGATTCTATCCAGGTCTGATGGAGAGGCTGACTGAGACTGATGTCTGGTGATGGAGTACTCTAACGTCAGTGTGGGAAGCTGGAATATCGTGGAGCACCAACACCGACTCTCAGAAACAGCGCTCTCTGAGCTTAGTAGGTGAGTGAAGCTACAAGACAGAGGACAGGCAGGGCTGATCCCCTCTACCAGGAGAACCTTGGTGATGTAACATCTTGTGACCCAGTAGGTGGTCTGCCCCATCCAGAACAGGACCCAAACTGGGAAGTCCATAGTCACTTGTGACCAAGCTGTGCTTTCCACAGCTCACTTCCTCAGTGATAACAACCTTCCATCTCTGTCTGTGTGGCCACTCCTCTTTCATGAGGTCCAAAACTTAGGCAGGAAGAGGAAGCGCACACGGGCTGGGTCCCTTGTGCCAACCTGGCAGCTGAAACTACAGGCCAGTGTAAAGGCTCATGGGATGAAAGAATGAACTGTTAGTTGATTGAACAGAGGCAGACTAGAAGGATGGAAAACTAAGTAGACATGGGACAGGAAAGGAGGCCCTCACTGTAAAGTCTGGCTGATCTTTCACCAGGGCAGAGTCAAGAATTTTAGCACTCAGCAGGCAGAGGCGAGTGGATCTCTGTGAGTTCAAGACCAGCTTTGTCTACATAGTGAGTTCCAGGCCAGTCAAGGCTGTGTAGTGAAACCCTGTCTCAAAAACAAACAAACAAACAAACAAACAAAAAAGAATTTTAGCACAATTAACAAAATTTGCAGTGAAGATTGCCTACATAGAGACAATATTTGTACAGAAATGTTTCAAATAACAATATTAAAGTAGCAATGAATAATTCTTAAGATCAAAAGGTATATGATCTTTGGGCTTAACTAGCCGCAAACCTGTAATTTTTGAGTCTTCCATGTCTCCTAACTTCCTTGTGACCTAGGAGAGTAAGGATTCCTTAGACCCCTTTAACCTATCTTGGTCTATAATCCCATCCAGTGTGCCTTAGAAACCACTTATGATCTCAACTTCAGAAGAGCTGTCCAACTCTCTTGATTATCCCACACCTGTGTCCTTTTCCTGAAAGTCTCTGTCTGCCTCTCCTTCCCTCCATCCCTCCTTAAAGGTCCCTGTTCAGATCTATACTGCAACTTTCTGTGGGCTAGCATGATGACTCAAAGTTAATATTCTTGCCACACAAGCCTGATAATCCAAATCAGCTCTCCACAACCATGTAAAAAAGCTGGATGTGGTAGCAAGCATTTATAATTCCAGCACTTTTAGGGCAAGATGGGTGATGAAGACAGGAGAATCAGCCAGAAGCTTGTGGGCCAACTAGTCTGGAGTATACAACCCAGCATGCTGGCAGAAACAAGAGAGATCCTGCCTCCAAAGCAACGCGGAAGGAGAAAACCAACTCCCCAAAAGCTGTCCTCCCTCCACACATGCAGCGCAGCCCATCATGTCCACGCTCACGTGCTTACATTCACACGCACAATAATGACGAAATAAATTTATTAAGACAAAAACCAGCTGTGTCTTAATAAACTCCGGGTTTTCTTCATATGGACTCATCTTGAAATTCTTAGCTTCAGAGCCTAAGTGGAGATCTCCGAACAGACGTTCTCAGGCTGCTGCAGGGTGAGGGGTGGGTCTTCCTCCCCTGGCTCCTCTCCTTCTTCCTCTGCCTCTGACATAACCGTGGGTATCAGTCAATGAAAACTGGTCTAGATGATGAATTCACAAAGCAGAGGTAATCTTAGGTTCAAGCACATATTGTTTCTGCAGCTCAAAACAGAATGATGGCGATTCCACTTGACTTAACCTAATAATCCTGCTGTCCCAGGGCATGGAGAGAATCTTTTCTGAGATCCTAGTGGCTCCTTCAGGAATAACCATTTAGGTTGGTTACTAGATGTTTTCAGCACATATGTCCTACCATCCGATGCCATTCCACCCAGAACCCAGAGGAGATCGTCTCAAATTCAGTTCACTTGTGACTTGGGGAGAGCTGTGACCCAGCAAAGATACCCTTGAGATCTCGTCTGGTTATTTTAAGATCAGTAGCCAGTTCGAGCCATCTCCTCAGCACCTGGCATACATGCTGTCACACAGAGGTGTAGGTTCCCAGGCATCCTGCACCAACATCATCAGACGAGAGGAATCATTACGGTTTTCATCTCCTAGATAAAGACACCGAGGTCATAACAGCAGATGTTTCTAGAGTAGCGACTTTAAAAACGCTGTGCTCTGTGCCTCAAAGAGAACATTCTGTTGGCTTCTCACAACTTCTTACAAGGTGAGTCGGGTTCCTCCAAATGCGAGCACTGAAACAGTAATGGCTTAGAATGTATTTAGAGAGAGGACCCTTAAAGAAATAAGGCTTTTAGGATGGGTTCGCATATAATCTGACAGGTTTTTTTTTTTTTTTTCGAGGAAATGTAGCCGCATGGCCCCATTGAAGCACAGAGGAGAGAGGAAAGGATGTATGAGGTTACAGTGAGCGAAGCAGAGACCCGAAAGGAAAACAGCTCAGCCTACACCTTCATCTTGTCTTGGACTGCCAGCCTCCGGAACTGAGAGATGACCAGTTCCTGTTGTTTAATTCATCCAGTCCATGGAATTTTGTTGTGGTTCACACTTGATGCTCATGATGACATGCTACTGTGACCCTACAGATGATGAAGCTGAGGTTTGGGAGATCTGCGAGTGAGGAGCTGGGATCCTGGTGTGAGCACTAGGACTCCAGAGTCCACTGCCTGCCCCTTTTCTCTCCTCACACACAAAAAAAAAAACCAGCTAAAGATCACCCCCACAGAGCATCGAAACTGAAGCCTGAGGCTGAAAGATGACGTCATCATTGTATCGATCAGTATTGCCTTATGACACAAATTCATCTCCAGCTAACAGTTCTCTGCTTCTCAGGATGAGAAGGACAATAAAGACAGTGACCAATAAACAGAAGCCATTCTGTGGTCTCAGTGTTAATTCAGGGACCAGAATGAATGTGGTATCTTATGAGTTAAAGTTACTAATAACAAGCAAGAACCAGTTGAGATGGTTGTGATTGGAAGGGTAACTTGGGGGAAAAGTCCCCGACCCTGGAGCCAGGGTTTCTGGTCTATTCCTTGTGACTTACTGTGACATTGACCTTGGGCAAACCACCATCTGGTGTCTCTGTACTGCCCTTTCTTCCTCTGTAACACGGAGTCAATGATTCCAGTTTTAGACAGCAACCGAGAGAACCCAAACCGGAAGTCATCTGTAGAAGTTATTGAATATTAAGCAGCCTGTGCATTCTCTCTAAGCAAACCAACAGGCATCGCAGTTTTATTGTGCTCTGTGGAGGGCCTAACGCAGGCCGTGTGCTGGGTGGGTAGGGAGGAAGACTCCATCCAGGATTTGGCAAAGTGAAATAGGTGAACAGTGCCAGAGCACCACACTGTACTGGGCGGGGGTGGAGTGTGTGTGTGTGTGTGTGTGTGTGTGTGTGTGTGTGTGTGTGTGTGGTGCTTGGAAACCTCCTCTACCCGCTCAGTGTGCAAACTGTTGCAGTTCCCCAACTCACGAAGATCTCACTGCTTCCAAAGGAGAGGTGCAACAACACATTTCCCACACAGAGCACACCGCACAGTCTGCTGAGGGGAGGGGTGTGTGCGGGAGTACGCGTGTGAGTGTGTGTTTGTATTCTGAGAGGCTGTCTGTGAAATCTAAAGGACCAATATCACACTCAATAGCAGCAGTTCGGAACAGCCAGCACCGTCTGGGGCGCCCCATCCTATGTGACACAGCGTAAGTTGTCACAGATAACATTCTGGAAGTAATGTAGGGGTCTGTCTGGGGTGGATTCTGAGGGAGCTTGCTAGCTTTGCCTTGCCTTCAGGAACCATTGCCAAGAACGAGCCATTCTCTTTGCTCTGTGGTGGGGACGAGAGTCTGGACGGAGGGCACGAGAGGGAAGGCCACTGGTCAGGGCAGGAAGGTGGGGAACACAGGAAGATGCTGGATTGAGGGCCCCACGATTGCCCCAATCTCGGGTGAATCTGACCTAGATATCCCGATGTGCATCTGAGGACAGCAATCAGTAATTCTGTGCTGTGCGCACAGAGCTTATAGAGAGCAGTAGATGTTAAGCACTCTCACCAGAAAAAAACAAAACAAAAAAAAACAATAAACCCAAAAAACAAAAAAAAAAAAACCCAAAATGCTAACTGTGTGGGATGGATACGTTAATTGCTTGACTGGAACACTCATTCTACTATGTATATTCATGTCAAAACAAAGACTAACATACCTTAAATATATGCAGTGGCTATTTAAAAACAAAACGGTAGTGTGCGAGGCTGATGTTCTAGTTGTTAGCTGAAGCCCTGGTATATTGTAAGGTTTGGGCGATTTTAACAACTAAGGTTAATTTAAGATCTGAGATGCAGAGGCTTCTCCTCACTCCCTTCCCTCGTCTTTCTCTTCCATCCCTCCCTCCTTTCCACGCCCCACCCATTTTTCCTCTTTTCGCCTGGAAAAACTTCGCATTCTTTCATATGTATCCTCTGGGTTGTGGGTTCATCTGGGACATCTGGGACATCCCCAACCTGGGAAGAAGCAACGAGACTTTAGCTTGTTCAGAATGAGTGTGTGGCTCATAAGATGTCCATAAGGCAAGACATTCAATTGGAAAAAAAAAATCCCTTGGCCCTGGGCCACCAACACCAAGGAGCAGGACCCTTCTCTAGCCTTGCACCCTTCCCTGTGTTGGGGGCGGGGCAGTAGTGCCCACGGTTTTGTAACTATGTCTGACCCTTTTGTACTCCAGGCTGAGGACCTTGGGAAAGGCCAGCGACACAATTCTGGGCAGAGGCACAGACATGAGCTTTAGAGATGCTAATTTGTGTAATGGTTCAGAGTTGATTGACAGGCAGCAGGACAATGAACTTGGAAATGTGAATGAACCAGGATGGAACTGAGGCTGCTGGGCCTCTGCGTTAGAGGAATTGAAGGTTTCTATCTGGCTTCAGATTTTGACAGCAGCCTATTTGAGAAGGATCTGGATTCTGCAGGGAGAATTCGGCAAGTAAAAATCAAGTGTTTAGATCCTTTTTCTTTTAAACCTGGGGATCCATGTGGCTGAGCTTTAGGGGGTCCTGAGATGAAATGTATCATTTCATTTGCAGGTGCAGTTTTCTGCAAAGGGAAGACATCACTTTCTTTTATTAGACTGTCAAAGACATTTGTGACAAAGCCATTGGACCCTGGGTCTCCAGGCTATGCTGTAAGGGAACAGGTCTGAAATGCCAAAGCCCCACCCCTTCTGCATGTGTTCAGATCACCCATAACTAGTTTCCCAATTGCCAAATTCACTGCCCACCTTTTCCTGCTCCTGTGGCATTTGGCACTTGGGATCACTCCTCCCAGAAACTCCGACCTGTCTCTGTGACACTAGCATCCGGTATTTCTTGCCTCTCTGTTTTTTTCCATACCTTTGCTAGCCTATTCTCAATTCACCCTTTAAGTGCCCAGCCTTCTCCAGGGCTCTTTCCTGTGCCCTTTTCTGCTAACCTACTATAGGCACACTTGATGTGGGTTCTCTGAGTGTGACAAACCTTTCCCAGATCTTCATGAGCTTAAGTCAGGGGTGCTAGGGTCCCAGGTCATCAGCTGCCATCAAAGCTACCCTGAGCCAGTTATTTTCCAAGTACATTGTCTCACACCTAAGAAAAACAAGGAGATACACACAAATTGTGAGCAGAGGGAACATAGATTTACTTATTAAGCAAAGTGAGAAAAACTCCTAACAGAAGGAGGGGTGTCTTGGTGTCCTTAGATATAACAAAAACCCTTGCAATTTTATAGAATTCCACTAGAAACCTCAAGGGCACCTGCTGTCCATCAGCAAGTCCAGCCAGTGGCGCAGGTCCTGAGTCTGGTCCTTTTCCTGAGCCACAGCTCAGGCCCTCAGCAACCCAGCAGCTCTGGCACTCAGGCTCCCCATCCACTTCTCTGGCCTGGGTCTGTTCCCACACTGCCCTCCACACTGTTGCTGCAGGAGTAGCTCTAGCATTCTCTACTGAAATCCTTTGTAGTTTCAGTCTGACAAAAGTGCAGATCTTCAGCACAGAACACAAGCCTTTCAGAATCCATGGCCCCATGTACTCACTGTCCACCCTCAGCGCACCAACACCCTCACACACTTGGTCCCCTCTCTCTTGCCTGGGTCACTCTTCCTTGACACTTTTCCGATCTGTGCCCGCCAGTAGAGCCACAATTTAGTTTGAATAAAATCTCCGTTTCTCAAATTGCACAAGCCACATTACAAGTGGTCAAGAGCGTTGCGCATGTGGCCCGCGGTTCCATATCTGTAGATGGCGGGACACTGCCAGCTTACAGAGCCTTGAACTGGATGGTGCTGCTCTAGCCAATTTTTATATGACCTCTGCAATTCATTGTAGGTCACCTCCTCTTGGGGGCGTGGGGGGGCGCGGTTCCAGGCTAGGCTAGGCATGATTCAGAGTGCCTTTGAGCTGCCTCGATTACTTGGCGTGCAATTAACATAACAGCTCTGCCATTCCGTAGGGTCCCTGCAGGCAGGGGTGATGTCCTCCTTGTCCAGTATCACTTGTGGTGGTTGGAATGAGAAATGTAACCCATAGACGTCACTATTTGAATATGTTGTCCCTAGTTGGTGGTGCTCATTTGAGGGGGGTGGTTTAGGAGGTATGGCCTTGAGTTTGCGCTCTCTCTCTCTCTCTCTCTCTCTCTCTCTCTCTCTCTCTCTCTCTTTCAATAAAAGATGTGATCTCTCAAGCTTCCTGCTCCTGGGTAGTGCCTGCCGCTCGCTCACCTGCTTCCCCATGGGGACAGATCCTTATCCCTCTGGATCAGTGAGCTCAAATAAACTTTCTTCCGTAGCTGCCTTGGTCATGGTGTTTTAGCACAGCAACAGAAAGGTAGCTAGTACACACCCACACCCACCATGGCATCCAGAAATGAAAGAGAAGCTCGGTGAGTGTTCATGGATCGGAGACAGTTGAGACCCACAGAGCTGAGTGGCAGAGCCTCGTTTGTAGAGCTAGCTGTGGGCTGCTGCCTACAGAAGGCCTCCTGGGGGAGTCAAGGCTTCGAGCCCAACACTGCAGGCAGAAAGAAAGGAGCCTTTTTATTCCCTTGGCCGGGGCAATGACAGGGACCAAAGGCCACTACTGAACACCTTTGCTTTTCGGTGCAAATAATCACGTTCAGAGATTCGGGTCCAATCTGGCTTCTTCTCTCCAGGGTGGGGAGTTCACACCATTAGGAAGTCACGGAATCCTAGAACTGGAAGGGACCTTAAGTGTAATGTAACTCAGCCCTTCATCCAACATATTAATCTCTTCAGCAGCGGGAGCCCCGACTCATCACAGCTGGGAGTAGGGAGCACCCACTTTCTGGCTATTCCGTTTCCAGGCAGCTATTGGGGTGGAAAGTGCCTTTTTAATATTGAACTGCAGTCTACCTCTGGCTGCCTGCAACCTCTGCACAGGATCTGCGTCCTCTCCGCGCCCCCACCAGGCAGAGGCTGCCCTGTCTTTCTTCTGTATATAGAGGCAACCTGTGGTTGTGGACATGTGTCTCTCCATCTGGGGTTAGATGGCTCATGGGTTGTTAATTCTTCTTGATTATTCCACAGCTTCCTATTCCCTGACCCACTCCCACAGATGTGAGTCGGCAAACTTTTCTTGCTGTGGGAAACTAATACAATATTCTGCCCTTTGTAGTTTTTTTACATATAAGAACTGGCAGCAGATCTTGGGTCAGACGTTCATAGAGGAAACTGAAATGACAGCTTAGTCTTTCCTGTCAGACAGGGATCCAGGGATGACATTGTCTAAGGCAGGGGTACCAATATCTCCTCACTACTACTTCATTATGTATAGAAAATAGTGCCGATAGGTAACAGCAATGATAAAAGGCAACAACAATAATATCTAGCCTATGAAAGCGCTCCCCCTGCATCAGGTGGAGTTCTGAGCTTTGTGTCTGTTGGATGTGCAATAATCCTGGAAGGGATGTTCTATTGCTATCCCCACTTCACAGATGATAAAACTGAGGCACAGAGAGCAAGCACACCGTCTCAGTAGGCTCCTTTCTTCCCATATTATTCATGTGATCTCCTGGCTTGTGAGATGCACAAAATGTCTCATAGAGCAAGAGATTTATTTTTCAACTGATGGTGCCAAAGTGCTTGAAATCCCTCTGGCTTCCCCGTGAGGATGGTTGTATCCATTTAATGGCTGGAAAAACAAAGACTCACAGGAGGCAATAGGTCTGTTCATCCCAGAGACGATAAGTGATGAAAGCTAGAATTCCAGCCTACATCTCCAGACCTGGTGCCGTGTGTGTGTGTGTGTGTGTGTGTGTGTGTGTGTGTGTGTGTGTGTGATATCACCATACCTCTCCTAATGAAAGTGGGACCCCATCCATGTGCCCATATGAGATGGTGGCTGCTGACATACTTCACATTAGTTATTCCGTTCCCTTTCTGAAGTACTTGGCTCTGGTGTATCTACCCCATGGTGAGGTGTTTCTGGCTCCATGTTCTGGAATTTCTGAAGAATATCTGCTCAAGGACCAGAAAGGTAAAGCACTGGTCCTGTGGAAGTCACACCATCCCCAGCTAAGGCTGTGGTTACAGATGGACAGTAATCACAGGACTGCCACACACAGGTGTGGCGTGAAGTGACATTGGACAGTAATCTCAGGACCTCCACACACAGGTGTGGCATGCCATGCCATTGGACAGTAATGGCAGGACACCGCCCCCCCCCCGCCACCCACACACTCATACACAGATGTGGCATGCCATGACATTGGACAGTAATCTCAGGACCCCCCCACACACACAGGTGTGGCATTCCATGACATTTCTAAGCTTTCTCCCTCTAGGAGTGCCACTTCCCCAGCTCCTCCAGTCTCTCCTTCCTCACAGGTCCCATCCATGGCCCTGGGCTGGCCTCACAGGCTTCCCACTCCCCTATAAACCCAGATTGGGATTGCACGCAGAGCACAAGAAACCACTTGGAAGTCACAAGGAAGGCCCTGGGGTCTCCTAAATGTCCCCCTTCACCTCCAGCTATTCATAATCAGGGACAAATAATGTCTCAGAACTATGACAAAGCCCATAATCTTCCTTTGTCTTGAGGCAAAGGATGGATTCAAGTGGGATAAAATACCTGTCCATTCACTGTGTGCTCATTCGTCTATTCAGCAGGTGTGTCTCAAGTGTCTCACCAGACTCTCCAAGATGTTAAAGGTAGGTCAGTGACCCAGAGAAGGTCACTCCTCGGGAGCTCCCACTCTGGAAGGGAGACAGACAACACACAAGCAAAGAACATTATAAATTCTTTCCTTGATTTGAACAAAATTTATTTTGGCTCACACTTTTAAAGGGCTTGGTCTGCAATCATTATCCAATGCGCCTGAGTCGAACATCACACGTAGCAGCATGCAGTAGGGGAGAGCTGTCTACCTGATGCCAGATAGGAAGTTGAGTGAAACAATCAGGAAGGGGCCAGGGTCAAGACACTCCCAAGGACTCACTTCCAGGGACCTGCTTCTTCCAACTAGACCCCCACCTCTGAAAATTTCCAGAACCTTCCAGAATAGTATCACAAGCTGGGAACCAAGGCCTCAACACTTGTACAAGCCTTTGGGGAGTGGGGAATACGTCCTATCCAGGCCACAATGGAAGGGAAGAAAAGCAGACATGAGGATAGAGTGTGAAGGAGATGCCATATTGCAAGGCTGGTCTGAGAAGACCCTGGTGTTGAGGTCACAACTGAGCAAACAGGTAAATGAAATAAAAGAGCCACCCATAGTGTAAGGGGGAAGACTGCTCCGGTCAGAGAGGAGATGTACAACAGCTTGAAACGGGACCACCTTTGACCTGATCAAGGACCTGCAAGGAGACCAGTGTGGACAGAGCAGGGTGACGGAAGGCAAGGATAAAAGCCGAGGGCAGAGATGTTGCCTGAGGCCTGATTACATGGACTCTAGCTCAGATTTCCTTAATGTAGGGGTGATCTGAAGTCCAGGCCACCCACTGTACACTGGGCACCAGCTGCTCTGGATAGCCCAGGCTGCAGTTCAGAGGACAGTGGCCAAGGACAGATGGGACTTGGGGTGATGTGAAATGTAGCTGGTTCATACCTAGAGCCAAAGTCCAGTCTAAAAGCAGAGTGGGAGCCAGAGAACAGGAAGGCACCCATAACCCGGAAGCAATCTGAAAGCAGGGTGGACCCCTCCGGTACCAAGCCAGTGAGATTTGCCGCTACTGCAAAATCACAGAGAGGAAGGAAGAGTCTCCCTCGGGGGCCTCAAGGCACAGTTGGGTGCAGTCTGCAGCAGAAACGGTGGGGGAGGGGGGAGGTGGAGAGGTTGAAGGCTGCTGTCTACACAGGATAAATTGCTCCTGAAATTCTCACCTAGCCCTTGTGCTCCTGACTGGATTGCCCAGCCTCACAGACTGAGCCAGCTTTCTGGCTTATCCATTGCTTCTCTGCTCTTCCATCCTGGAGGGCCTCAAAAACTTCTGGCACTCAGGTGCCACGGCCCCTTTTGAAGGTCAGGGATACCCAGAAGCCCTGGGTGCATTCCCAGGGCCTGAGGCTGGAATGAGGCAGGTGGGCAGGCAGGATCTCATGTACAGCCTAGTATCCTTCCCACCTGCTATAGAAAGGGTAAGATTAGTGGTGCTTCGGTGTACAAAGCCTTTCGCATGCATTTCCCACATGTGTGTACACACCCAGAGAGACAAAGAACAAAACCATCTGAGATACAGTTCACACACCATAATATTCATCTTTTTGTAGATTTACGGATTAAACATCCAAGCCCAAGGCTGTCTAGCTGCCACTCCCCTCACTTTCAGCATCCCCCGGAAAGTGTCCCTTGTGTCCTTTAGCAGTCATCTTTAGTAGTCATTCCTCAGTCCCTTTTCCTTACGCCATGGCAGCCACTGCTCTGTGTGTCTGCAGACATGCGCATTCTGGACATTTCGTATAACTGGAATCATCCAAGGTGTAGCTGTTTGGGCCTCACTTACAATACAAATCAGGACTTCACTTTGTGTGGCTGAATAGTGTTTCCTTGGATGGATACAGCACACCGTGCTTTCCAGTCCTCAGCTAATGAACTTTTGGGTTCGTTTGTGTCTGTTTTGAGCTCTTGGTACTAAAGAGTCTGTGAACATTTACGTACAGTTTTTGTGAAGACATGCTTTTCTTGGGTGCGATGCTCAAGTCATACATTGATTCTGCATTTAGCCATTTGAGAAAAAGCTAGATCATTTTTCTGCAGTAACTATACCAGGCTGTCTTTCTGTTCTAGCGACTTTTCTGTGGTGGTGATAAAATACCACAACCAAAAACAATCTGAGGGAGGAAAGGCCTTATTTCATCTCATAGGTTACACAGTCCATCATCGAGGCATGCTGAGGAAGGAAGCTGGAGGAGAGACCATGGAGAAATGCATCTCACTGGCTTGCTCCCTCTGTCTTATGTTCAGCCTGCTTTCTCCTCTTCTTCTTCTCTTAAAATTGTTTTTAATGTTCAGGGGTGTTTTGTCTGGATGCCTGTCTGTGCACTACAGCATGCTTGGTGTCCACAGAGACCAGAAAAGGGTGTCGGATTCTCTGGGACTAGTTATATAGATGATTGTGAGATGACATGTAGGTTCTGGGAGTCGAACTTGGACCTCTGAAAGAGTAACGAGTGTTCTCTACCACTGAGCCATCTTCCTACCTCATTATCCGGCTTTCTTATACAACCCAGAACCACCTGTCTGGGGGAGCACTGTCCACAGTGGGCTGAGCTCTCCTATGTCATTAGCAACCAATAAAACTCCCTCATAGAGAGAACCGGGTGGGGGTGGCGCACGCCTTTAATCCCAGCACTTAGGAGGCAGAGGAAGGTGGATCTCTGTGAGTTTGCGGCCAGCCTGGTCTACATAGTGAGTTCTAGGACAGCCAGAGCTACCCAGAGAAACCCTATCTCGAAAAATGAAGAAAAAAAAATTCCCTCATAGAGATGTCATAGGCCAATCTGGTGAAGGCCACTGACGTTCCTTCTTCCCAGGAACGTCAAGTTTATGTGTCAAGTTGACAATCAAACTAAGCAGTGTACTTTCCATCAGCAGTGTGTGAATCCCAGTTTCTCTGCATTCTCATCAACTTCAGTTGTTGTTTGGTTTTTGCTGTTGTTGTCTTGTATGGCTGAGTTGTTTTAGACAGGCTCTCAGGTAGCCCAGATTGGACTTGAATTTACCCTATGGCTGAAGACGGCCTTGAACTCCTCAGATCCCCAAAGCTGGGACCGCACTCACATGTCACCACGCCAACTTACATAGTGTTTTCCATTGTCTCTTTTGTTGTGTCCATGCTGGTGGGTGTGGAGCAGTGTCTTTCTGTACCTGTCACTTGCATCCGTTTCCTTAGTGATGCTGAACGCCTCTCATCCGCTTACCTGCAGTTTGTGGGCCTTCTTCCTTGGATAAATGTTTGCTCAGACTCTTGGTTGAGTTTTACGTTGCTTGTCTGTTCCTTGCTGTACTGGAAAGTTCTTTATATATTTTTTTAGATTTTTTAAATGTTTAGTTTAATCATTTATTAGTGTGTGTGTGTGTGTGTGTGTGTGTGTGTGTGTGTGTGTGACTATGTGACTACATGCCACATGTGTATGGGTGACCAACAAGAAGAGGTGTTGAATGTCATGAAGCTGGAGTTACAGTTGGTTGTGAGCCACCTGATGTGGGTGGTAGGAACAAATCTCAGGGCCTTTATAAGAATAGCACGTGTTCTTAACCACTGAGCCATCTCTCTAGTCCATATCTGAGATAATCTTATTAGACATGTGGTTAACAAATAGTTCTGTCTTCTCTACAGGTTGTCCTTTGCTTTCGGATAGCATCCTCCAAAGCACGCAAAATTTAAAATTTTTATCAAATTCAGTGTACATGTTTTTGTCATGTGGTTTGTGGCTTTTTGATGTCACAGTTCAGAAGTTAGTATCTAACCCAAGATCATGAAGGTCATAGCTGTTTCGTTCTATAAGTTTTTAGTTTGGCCTCTTGTGTCTGTGGTTCACTTTGAGACAGCTTTTCCACACAGTGTGAGGTAAGGGGTCTAGTCATCTCTTGCTATTGGTGCCCAATTGTATCAGAATAACTTACAAAAAAGCTTCTCTTTCTCTTGGGGAGTTGTCTTGATGTACTTGCCGAAATCCAGTGGATTTCCGTGTTTTTTTTTTTTTAAATGATGGTTTTAGGGGCCAGATAGATGGCTCAGCAGTTAAAAGTACTTACTGCTCCTGTAGAGGACCTGGGTCTGGATCCCAGAACCCACATGAGGAGGTTCACAATGGTCTGTAACTCCAGTTCTAAGACATATGATACCTCTGAGGACACCTTCACACACATGAAGTACGTAAAAACTCACACGGGCATACACACTTAAATAATCTTTATTTAAAAGTGATGGTTGAGCATGTATCTTTGTGGTATGATTGAGCATTCCTTGGGTGTATGCCCAAGAGTGGTATGGCTGGGTCTTGAGGTAGATCAATTCCCAATTTTCTGAGAAACTGCCATATTGATTTCCAGAGTGGTTATACAAGTTTGCACTCCCATCAACCATGGAGGGGTGTTCCCTTTGCTCCACATCTTCTCCAACATTGACTGTCATTAGTGTTTTTGATCATAGCCATTCTGACAGGTATAAGATGGTATCTCAGAGTCGTTTTGATTTGCATTTCTCTGATGACTAAGGATGTTGAGCATTTCCTTAAATGTCTTTCAGCCATTTGTGATTCTTGTTTTGTGAATTCTCTGTTTAGCTCTATAGCCCATTTTTTAAATTGGATTGTTTAGTATTTTGATGTCTATGTTCATAGCAGCATTATTCGTAATAGCCAGAACCTGGAAACAACCTAGATGCCCGTCAGCTGAAGAATGGATTAAGAAAATGTGGTACATATACACAATGGAGTACTACTCAGCAGAGAAAAACAATGACATCATGAGGTTTGCAGGCAAATGGATGGAACTAGAAAATATCATCCTGAGTGAGGTAACCCAAACCCAGAAGGACAAACATGGTATGTACTCACTCATAAGTGGATACTAGATATAAAGCAAAGAACAATCAGACTGCAACCCACAGAACCAGCGAGGCTACATAGCAGGGGGGACCCTAGGATGACTGTAGCTTATAATAAGTTTTGGTTTTAGCCAATCACTGGGCAAGCTTCAGTGAAACATTTTTTTGTACTGTATCAAGCTGATGATAGAAATAAAATAAAATAAAATAATTTAAAAAACAACAACAAGAAGAAAGAAAATAAATAAAAGTGATGGTTCTACCTGGCAGTGGTGGCACATGCCTTTATCCCAGCACTAGGGAGTCAGAGCAGGTGGATCTCTGTGAGTTCGAGGCCAGCCTGGTCTACAGACTGAGTTTCAGGACAGCCAGAGCTACACACAGAAACCCTGTCTTGAAAAACAAAAATAAAAATAAAAAAAGTGATGGTTCTGCATTTGATTGTGAATTAATTTGCTGGGATCAAAGTTATTCTTTGACTTTATATGCCTATCTTACAGCACAGAACTGATGCATGATGAGTGTTGACTGTAGTCGGGTTAAATACCTATGAGGCAGGTATATTTTGAGACCCTCATATTCAGGGAGCCCTGTGAGATGGAAAGAAATTCTTTTCCCTGCTGGCCACTGCTCTTCAAGTGACACTATTGGGCATGACTGTTTCTACCAACCTCGTTTCTGACTCATCTTGTAGTTGTGATTCTGTGCTTGCCTCCTAGAGATGCTACACACAGACAAGACTTAGCTCCTCTTTAGACTGGAGGAATTCACTCTGAAGCTCTCTCTGATTCGAATCCTGGGCAAGGATGCTCAGTGCTTCGGGCTGGAGTGGATGATTTCTGCGGGTTCCTGGGGTGGCCCTTTGTGTCCAGCCACGAGTGTACAGTGATATTTTCCAGCATTTCCAGACCTTGCCTTGATAAGCTAATACACAGACATTAGAGACTCCCATTCCCCAGAACAAGTGTTTTCATTCCTGCAAGGTCTTTTCCTGTCCTTTGCCAAATTCGAATGCTCCTTGGTCTTGCCAGAACAGTGCAGATAGGATTTTGTGGCTTGATTTTTTTTTCTTATTTTGTTGTCATAAACATCTTCCATGTCTCATATGCCCCTCCTATGTGTAACGCACAAGTGCCTTCTCCTTAAGCATTTAGACTTTCTTCTCTCGCTCTACTCCCTAGCATTTAAGAACTAGACTTTAGGAAGCAAAAACTGAGCAAACTGTATCCCACTCTCCAAAAGGGCAGAGCTTGTTCAAGCAATCCCTGCAAAGCTTAAGGCACAGTGGCTGTGGGCTGGATGGATCCCAAACGCTGGGAGAGTGGATATAAAGTGATTAAAAAGTATGCATGAAAAGCCACCGCAGGCCCAGTGTCCCCAGGAAATAACAGATGAAGCAATATGCGTGAGGGACTTAAACTCTTCCAACTTCCAGCAATGTAATCAGTTAATGAATCATCAGACTCCGAGCCACATGGAAACAGAGGCAGAAGAGAGAGCAAACTAGAGACAGAATAGGAGAGGCGGGAATGGCGAGCCAGGGGCGTTCCCATGGGGAGGGGAACCTTGCCAAGAATTTTGCTTGGTATCTTAGAGTGAGCTTTCAATGCTTTAAAGGAAGCCTGCCGTGCATAGAAGTTTCCACTGAGCATCTACAGACACCTTGCATCGAGGATTTCCAGCCCACCCCATGGGCAGAACACTGGACTAGATCCCGAAGAAACCCGGGCCAGAAGAAAGAGCACAGGCCCCTGCTCCGGGGCCATGCTTCTGTAAGGCCAGGGGAGGCAGAACACCCATGGCGGTCTCCTCGCTGGGTCTTGCAGGCAGCTGGGGTAGCCAGCCAGCAAGCATTGTCCCCGCGCAATTAAACAAGAATGCCCCACGTGACGGTTCCACTGTGAAAGTTTTCAAATAGTGTTTGGAATGTTTACATAATTGTTCAAAAGAGCCTTTTTCAATGTACCTGTTTACACTCTTCCCTTTGGAAATTCAGCAATCAGGCCATGGAGGACTCTCAGCCTCCACTTGCGGCCCTTGATTGCCTAGGGAGGAAAGAAAGGCCCGTCAGTGAATCGCTGGGAAAACATGCCCTAACAAACGCCCTGTAATGAGGGGCTCCGCTTTTGCAGGCGTAGCAGTGGTGGGGGGTGGGGGGGACAGAGCCGGGGGCCGCGGAGCGCGCGGTTGTAGCCCGTTTTGTTGTGTGACTCCCGGCTGGAAGGAGCGCCCGACCCCGGTGCCTTTGTGTGCAAATTTCCCACCGGGGCCAAGCAACTTTCCACAATTTAATTAAGTGGCTTTAGAGTCCGGAGTTGGCCTAACAAGCTCCCGTTCATGAATGAAAGATTTGTCCCCCAGCAGCGGGGGCCCCCGGTGGAGACAAAGTGGGCAGCAGGGACGGCTGGCTCCGGCCGCCGGGAGCGAGCGGGTGGGGAAGCGGCTGCGGGGGCTGGCGGCGGTCCTTCTGGGACGCGTCTCACCTAGCTCGCGGCAAATATGCCATCCATATGCCCAGGATCACAACCGAATCAGCTCCATCAGGCCTGGCAAAGAGGCATTTAAATTGCTAATATTGTGCCGGGGAGCGATGACAGCCTTGCCAAGGATCAGCTCTGTAGGATCCACAGAGACAAACCTGGGGCGGGGAGGGAGGGTTCAGAAAGAGCCCAGCCAGAGTGAGAAATACACGAAAACACGGGAGGCTACAGCCCTGGGGGATCCTTGGTAGGGAAATGTCAGGAGAAAGGGAGGCAGAGGGGAGCCCACGGTGGGGCCTTGGAACTGGTGGGCCAGTGGGACCTCTTTCTCATCCATTATTTCTTATTCGTGGCCAGCTGGAGTTTCCCCAAGGGTTCTCAGCAACCAAGCCAGAGAGATGCTTTCTTTACCTTAGTTTGGGCTAAGGTAAAGAGGGAGGAGACAGGAAAAGACAGACAGACAGACAGAACACACACACACACACACACACACACACACACACACACACGCGCGCGCGCGCGCGCACACGCACACACACATGCACGCAGAGCTGGAGGGCGATATATAGGTGTGGACTGGTTGGAAGAAACAGCTATTGAGAGGTATTTTCTTCCCTTGCCTGCCTGCCCTGGTCTGTCACTTTGGGATAAGGGTCTTTTGTAGCCACTCCCCAACAGAGGGTTCACTGAGTGTTTTTCTCTGCCTGTATTTTTAGAAAAAATTATGATGACAGTTGTTAGGTCTCAGGCAGGCAGCACATTCCATTACAAAGTTAGCGTGGAATCAGTATGTAAATAAACCTTTCTAACTGGCAGCTATTTTTGAAGGCAGAACGCACCTGATGTTACAGGCTTGTTCCAGTTCACTTTAAATACTGCTCTGTCCTCTGAGTCTGAGGATGTGCTCTCAGTCAGAGATGGCTTTCCTCCTCCGTACTTGATCTTTGTACCTTGATCTGTGTCCTCAAACCTCCTCTGTCATTTAAAAATCAGATTGACAGGACCCTGCTCCAGCCTGGGAGTGTTAAGTTCCCCCTCGGCATGGTCATTTTTCAGTCCACTGGTTGCTGGGGGCAGGGAGAAGGACAGTAGAATCCTCGGCACTCTATGGAAGAAATTAAAGAAAAGAGAAAGCCCAAGAGGCTGAAATCAGGTTTGCATCAAAATTTCAGACAGACACCGCCAAGGCGCATCGGAGTCAGTGGTGAGACAGAAAAGGTCAGTGAGAACCAAGCATGGAGCAGGCAGGGAGGAGACATCCCTGCAGAGCAAGGTGAAGAAACTGGTTTCGAGATGCTCCTGAGCCAGCAAGAGTCTAAGAGAGAGTCTTTGCTTGGTCCCTTGTCAATAATGATAGGTTTAAAAGGTATTTTTTTTAATTTGAGAATTCTATGCATAAGTACACTCAATTTTGCTAACCCCCTTGTCTCCCTCCAGCTCCTCCCATGTTCCCCCAAGACTCCCTCTCAAATTCATAATCTCTCTCCAAAATTATTGTTTTATACACACACACACACACACACACACACAAAGTCCAATTAGTGTTGCCTGCATGACTGTATATTTAGAGCTAACCATTTAGGATTGGGGATTCATCTCTGAAGAAAACTGGTTCTCCATCCCTCAGCAGCCATTGACTCTGCCTGTAGCTCTTCATCTAGCGATACTTGTAAAATTTTCCTCCATTCATGTTAGTATGTCACCTGACATGTTCTTGTGCAGGTCTTGTGCCAGCAGCCATATTATTGAGAGTTCATGGATGTAACTAACGTCTTTGTCCAGGACTTCATAGCAGACCCTGGGCCTTAGGCTCTTACAATCTACCCAGACTCTCTTCCAAAATGTTCCCTGAGTGTCGGGTGTAGGGCTTGTATTATAAATGTCCCATTTGGAAGCCAGGTGGTGGTGGTGGCGCATGCCTTTAATCCCAGCACTGGGAAGGCAGAGGCAGGTGGATCTCTGTGAGTTCAAGGCCAGCCTGGGCTACAGAGTGAGTTCCCAGGAAAGGCACAAAGCTACACAGAGAAACCCTGTCTCGAAAATACAAAAATAATTAATTAATTAATAATAAATAAATAGATATATAGATATAGATAGATAGACAGAGATAGATAGATAGATAGATAGATAGATAGATAGATAGATAGATAGATAGACAGACAGATAGACAGTTAAAAATAAAAAATGGATGTCCCGTTTGGGGCTAGGCACCTCATGGTCATTGATTCTCTGAATTTGGAGCAGTTGCGGATCTCTCTGATAGCTTCTGTCTCCCGCTAAAAGCAGTTTCTTTGATGAGGGGCAAGAACTGCGTATGTTTACAGATATAAGGATAAACATTTAGAAGGCATTTGGGAACGCAGAGGTAGGCTCTCCTCTGGGGCCCCTGACCTCTCAAACCATAGGTTCTTGGCTATGTTTACAGTATCGGGCATGAGTTCCCTCCAAATGAGCAGCTTTCAGGTCTAATCACACAGCTGTTGGTTACTTCCAAGATGCAGGTACCACTACTGCACCACTGGGGATTTCTTGCTGGTCTAGCCACTGTGTTTCTCAGACTTTACAGCTGAGTAAGGCTGTTGATAACCTTTTGCCCTTGGTGGTTTGACTAGCACCTTCTGACACTCTGAGAGCTGGTCCTCACGGGGGAGGTTTCCAGGCCAATACCAACTGATTTCTCCAAGTCCTGTGACCAAAGCACGTGAAGTCTTCAGCAATAGGGATTTCATTCATGATATGGCAGGCACCCAAGAGTAACGGTAATAGTCTATATTGTTCATTAGGTGGGGGGGGTCTCTTTGACCATTTGTTGTAACTAGTTCTCTCTGTATACACCTGAATTAAGAAAGAAATACTTCTAGAATATTCAAATTCCAGGTATGGACAATGTTGGAAGCATAGTAAAGTGTGTGTGTGTGTGTGTGTGTATTGAGTATGAATGTAAGAGGTATTCAATAGGGTGATGTTCTAGTTATTTTACAGTCCATAATTAGAGAAGTCAGAGCAGGAAGTTGAGCAGTAATTTAAAGCGGATCTATGGAGGAAGGCAGCTTGCTGGCCACCCCCAGGCCCATGCTTAGCTATCTTTCTTATAAAGCCCAGGACCACCTGCCTAGGAAGGGTTCAACCCACAGTGGGCTGGGCCCTTCTTAATCAATTAAAAATCAAGACAATTCCCCACAGATATGCCCACAAGTCACTCTGATCTGGGCAATCCTTCAAATAAGAAGACTTCCTTCTTAGGTGACTCTAGGCATGTCAGGTTGACAGATAAAGCAAACTATTAACCTTGGGGTCTAATAATCAATTTTCTAAGAACCCCCTACTCATGTCACTTACTGATTCATGAGTTGCTAGGTGCTCAAGCAATTCTGGTGTCTCTCTGCATAACTGAGCAGAGATCTGCTTTCTGTCACTTAGGCCCACGGTCTTACACCCCAGACAAAGGCTTCCTGTTTCACAGCTAGTTCTCAAGACCGGTGGTGTCTTGCTTGGAGGTATTTCTTCTCCAGACTAAATATTCTCATTCTTCTATAATCAAAGTCCCCTTCCTCAAGCAGTCACTGTTGGCAGCCTTTGTTCCCTCCGTGGTTTTACTATTGATAAGTGTCCGAAGGGAACCAGGATCAGACACTCCTTTGAGATACCTTAGTATGGTTTAACATCAGAAGTGTCACTCTACGGAAAGAGATGCATCCAGGGTGGGGTTTTAATGTTCCCCGATGCACAGAGCCCTCTTTTATAGTACTGAAGGTGGTCAGGTAAGCTGGAAGTTTGGCCTGCTCTGTCCAGACGACAAGACTGGGTCTGCGGGATGGAGAAAGACCCCAAGAGAGTCCTATGTCAGCTCAGAATAAGGAAGTCTTTAAGGAACAAGTGGAAGACACTGCAATGACATGCTCTGAGATGGAGGGAGGACACTACAACCTGGAGGGGTCTTGGGAAGGTGGAGGACAGAGGAAGGCACTGGTCAGCTGGTCATGGGTTAGATTTACAGTGCCCCCACACACACACAGCATGACTTCTAAGGTGCCTCCCAACCCCGGGCTCTGGGCATTTATCCTCTCAGGTGTTTATGGATGCAAACCAGTCTCCCTTCTAGCTGTGTGAGACTCACATTTTATATAAATAGTGGGGAATTGTGGTAGTTTAAAAGAAAATGGCCCCCCCAAAGGGAGTGGCACTATTAGGAGGTGTGGCTTTATTGGAGTAGGTGTGTCCTTGTTGGAGGAAGTATGTCACTGTGGAGGCAGGCTTTGAGGTCTCATATATGCTCAAACTTCGCTCATTGTGATACTCAGTCTACTTCCTGTTGCCTGCAAGCTGTAGGACACTCAGCTACTTCTCCAGCACCATGTCTGCCTGCACATAGCCATGTCTCACCATGATGATAATGGACTGACTCTCTGAACTGTTAAGTGAGCTACCCCAATTAAATGTTTTTCTTTGTAAGAGTTGCCGTGGTCATGGTGTCTCTTCACAGCGATAGAAACCCAAAAACAGAAATAGAAATAATATATATTCTTTTGTTTTAAAGCAAGAGTTGTCTTTTTGTTTTGTTTTAAGATTTGTTATATTAAGTATACAGAGTTCTGCCTGCATGTATGCCTACACACCAGAAGAGGGCACCAGATCTCATTATAGATGGTTGTGAGCCACCATGTGGTAGCTGGGAACTGAACTCAGGACCTCTGGAAGAGCAGTCAATGCTCTTAACCTCTGAGCCATCTCTTAATTGGGACAAGATCCACATGACATAGTGCCTGTGCTTGATGATTTTTTTTTATGGTTGGTTTTGGTTTTTTTGGTTTTTCAAGACAAGTTTTCTGTGTGCAGCCCTGACTGTCCTGGAACTCACTATGTAGACCAGGCTGTCCTTGAATTCAGAAATCTGCCAACCTCTGCCTCCTGAGTGCTGGAATTAAAGGAATGTGCCACCACTACCCAGCTCTAGGCAATGCTTTTTTAAAAACATACATGTAGAGCTGGAGAGAAGGCTTGGCAGTTAAGAGCACATGCTACTCTTACACAAGACCTAAGTTGACCCCCATATCAGGCAGCTTACAATCACCTGTAACTCCAGCTCTGATGAGGGCACCTATGTTCACAGACACACTTACATACATATAATTAAAAATAAAGTTTAAATGTCACAAAATTTATCATCTTAACGATTTTAAATGTATAGTTCAGTGGAATTCAGTATATTTACCCTGTTGTGTAACCTTTATCTCTAGGTAAGAGTTCAGACTCCTGGCCACTAGGCCACCAGGGAGGCTAAATCTGACAGTTCCAGGTACCTCATATAAGCAAAATCTCACATTTACCCTTTTATGAACCCCTCATTTCACTTAGTCTTCAAAATTCATCCATGTTATAGCCTGTGTCTGTTTCCTTCCATTTAGGGCTGAAGAATGCCCCCTGTCCATATGTGTAGAGTCTGTCTTGTTCATTCACTTGTCCACTGATGGGCAATTGGATGGAGGCTGCTGCAAACAGGAGACAAGGTACATCAGTGGGAGACCCTGCTTCCAATTATTTGGGGAATTGCTGGATCAATGACCAGACACCATAATTACATACTTAGTTGTTGTTTTTCCAAAAGACTTATTTAGTGTGTGTGTGTGTGTGTGTGTGTGTGTGTGTGTGTGTGTGTGTGTGT
>CABHPQ010001488.1:21684-42741 GCA_902168405.1 Peromyscus aztecus | reverse complement strand
TGTGTGTGTGTGTGTGTGTGTGTGTGTGTGTGTGTGTGTGTGTGTGTTGTGCTGGGGATCAAACTCATGGCTTTATGCCTGCAAGGCAAGTACTCTATCAGGGTCTATAGCTTCAGCCTTCTGATTTAGCAATTTTCAACTGTAATCTTGGGGAATTATTTGCCTCTTCTGAAATGAGAAATTTCTTTCTATAAAAATGGAGAGAAAAAATCAGCAGCGTGATGGTGGTGCATACCTTTAATCCCAGCACTCAGGAGGCAGAGGCAGGTGGATCTGTGAGTTTGAGGTCAGCCTGGTCTACAGAGTGAGTTCCAGACAGCCAGGGATCCACAGAGAAACCCTGTCTGGAAAAAACAAACAAACAAAAACAAAAAAAAAGAAGAAGGCATGGGCTGCTAATATCTGGCCTGTGAATACATATATATGCATACACACACACACACACACACACACACACACACACACACACACACACAGCAGAATGTTATTGAATATAGTGAGTTTCCAAAAAACAATTTGCCAATAGAGGGGAAAACTTCAGACTTATTAGGGCCTGGTTGTCCCCTCCCCTCCCCCCCGCTCATTTTTGTTGTCTGGAATATTGTGAGATGGAATTCCTCTTTTTAAAATGGTTTTTTGAGAAGGGTTTCAGTGTCCTGGAACTCACTCTGTAGACCAGGCTGGCCTTGAACTCACAGAGATTCTCCAGCCTCTACCTCCTAAGAGCCGGGATAAAAGGTGTGTGCCACCATTGCTGCCTTTATGGAATTCTTTGTTTTTAGAATAAGCATGAAAACTTTCAACTTTCTAAAGCTTACCGGCCCCAAGAAATGATTTCCTTTCATCTCTTCCCTCTTCTTTTCCCATTGACTTGAGGCTCGAGTTAGGAAAATCAGAGTACCATCTAGGTGTTGACATTCTGTTCCTGGTCATTGGACTTGCCATTTTACCAAGAAACCTCCCTAAAAGGATTGCTTCATGGCAACGTGCTCACACTTTCACAGTCCAGAGAAGTCTTTCCCGTGTTCTTTCTTTAGAAGCTTATGCCTGCCTGCTCTGTATACACAACCAGGGACAGCCTGTTTTAGAATGGCTCATACCAACACAGGCTGCAGAAATAAACAACTATTAAAAGCCATGCCATCAATCTATTAGAAAAATTCAAGCTCCACTTCACCCCCACACCTCACCCCACCCCTCAGGGAATCTTAACTCCTTGGGTTGTAAAATCCCAAATGGTTTATTTAAAGGGAGAGATGCAGTTTTGTGATTGTGAAGACTAATGGAGTTTTATGTGAATGATGATTTTGTCAATGACCTTATGAAGCTGTTTTCTAGAATGGGGAGATTTTCTTCAAGTTTTTGTCCTTGGGAATGTGTCATATGCCGTGGAACAATCTTTTTATAGTGTAAATATGTATTGCTCTCATTGTTAATAAAAAGCTGATTGGTCAATAGCTGGGTAGGAAGAGATTGGGCAAGACAGCCTGACACAGAGAGAATGCTAGAAGAAGAATTGTGGAGTCAGGGGAGTCCCCAGCACACACAGAGGGAAACAAGACGGGCATGCCATACTGATAAAAGGTACCAAGCCACGCGGCAAAGTGTAGATAAGAAATATGGGTTAATTTAAATGTAAGCGTTAGCTAGTAACAAGCCTGAGCTATTGGCTGATCATTTACAATTAATACAAGTGGTTATCTGGGAGCAGGAGGTCAGGACAGGAAAACTTTTGCCTACGCTCATATGCCATTTGTTGCACCCATTAATTATATTACCCAGCTTCCCTGTCATGGTGGTATTTCTGAGTTTTCTGGCCTGAGTATGAGCTGTAAGCTTTAAGAATTTTCAGAGGCCAGGTGGTGGTGATGGCAGCAAATGCTGCCTTCATCTCCAAGTTCAAGGCCAGCCTGGTCTACAGAGTGAGTTCCAGGACATCAAGAGCTATACAGAGAAACCCTGTCTTGAAAAACCAAATTCAAAAAAATTTTTTCAGAGGTATTAAGTACATGAACTTGGCAAGTCACATTTAATCTTTAGTTATCACACTGAGTGCTACCATTTACCTGAGCCTACAGCATCCCTTTATCTAAATCAGCTCAGTGGAATGAAACCCAGCAATGGTTGATTTATGTTATTATCAATCATAGAGACACTAAGCTACACTTCCCAATCTTTCCCAATGTCTCTTTTGTGAGGAAGAAGTAGCTAGTTCATGGAGCAATTCCCCCACTACCCCATGTGTGCTCCATAGGATTGTGGCTTGCAAAAAGGCAAGCATCTGAATCGCCTGGTGAACTGTCAAAATACAGCTTGTTGGAGCTTGTTGGGTGTTCTCTCAGCTCCAAGCTTCAATGGATCTGGGGTGGAGCTCCTTCAAACTTGAAAGTGTATTCGTGTGTGTGTGTGTGTGTGTGTGTGTGTGTGTGTGTGTTTAAATATGATACCTGAAGAGAGAGGAGGAGGGAAGGAAAGCAGAAGGATGGAGGGGCATCTATGAATGCAGCAAAATGTTAGGGAGGAAACGGGAGAAAGGAGGGAGGGGAGATGGTTGGTATGTACAATAAATTTAAAAATTTAATTAAAAATGCTAAAAAAAATAAGTGGTGAGTCAAGATAGGATTGGGGGAGTTTCTTGTTTTTTATTTGTTTTTATTTATGTGTTTATTTTTAATTAAAAAAATTTTTATTCATTTTACATACCAACCGCAGATCCCCCTCTCATCCCTCCTCCTGCTCTCCCCACCCCAAACCATCCCCCATCCCCTTCTCCAAAAGGGTAAGGCCTCTCATGGGGAGTCAGCAGAGCCTGGTACATTCAGTTGAGGCAGGACTAAGCCCTTCCCCCCTGCATCAAGGCTGAGCAAGGTCTCCAACCATAGGTAGTGGGCTCCAAAAAGCCATCTCATGCACCAGGGATAGATCCTGATCCCACTGCCAGGAGCCCCTCCAACAGACCCAGCTACAGAACTGTCTCCTGTAGGCAGAGGGTCTAGTCCAGTTCCATGAAGTTTCCACAGTTGTTGGTCTAAAGTTTGTGAGTTCCTATGAACTTGGTTCAGCTGTCTCTGTAGATTTCCCCATCATGATCTTGACTCCCTTTGCTCATATTATCCCTCTTCCCTCTCTTCAACTGGACTTCTGGAGCTTGGCCTGGTGCTTGGTTGTGGATCTCTGCATCTGCTTCCATCAGTTACTGGATGAAGGCTCTATGATGACAGTTAGGGTATTCACCCATCTGATTACCGGGGTAAACCAGCTCAGGCACCCTCTCCACTATTGCTAGTAGTCTAAGCTGGAGTCAGAGTTTTTTATTTTAATGTTCTTTATTGGTGTGTGTGTGTGTGTGTGTGTGTGTTTGCTTTTAGTCAGTAAGCCATCTCAATGTCTCACAGAAATTCTTTATTCTTGATGGAACTTTTTTTTTTGTTTCAAATCATTTAAGAATAAAAGTTAAAGTTATCCAACTAACATTCACATCCAGAAGTGAGGAAGTCCAGGAGGAGGAAGGGACGTCCATATGAATAAAGTCTCCCTGGGTACTTGTCTTGGGTTTGAATTGAGCCTGGTACTTGATGGCCCCCTGCATCCTTCCTTGGCTAGTCACCACTACAAGGCTCACAGCATCTGCACACGGACTTGGACTTCTGGAACGGATGCTTAGGTCATGGGCCTTGTGTAGTCTTTGATGTGATTCCAGCTGTGGCCATTTACCAGCTCTGCAAGGCTGGGATTCATTTAACCCAGGGCTGCTGCACTGTGCTCCAGGTGGTTCCATTTTCAAAGAGAACAAAGTGACTGATGTTCCTGGTAGTTCTACAAGACCATGGCTCTGATTGAACCTCTCTGAACTCCCGTTTCCCCTCTCTGTGGAGTAGGGAGAATAACCATACCTAGAGATGTATAGGAAACAGTTTCCTAGTTTCTAGTACACGCTCAAGAAATGCCGTCAGGATTGAGAAGTTCAGTACTGGCAACCATGGGATCTTTTGAAGGTAAAATGGTCTCTCCAGTCCCCTCCAGCTCCAGAGCCATGGTGGCCTGGCTGGTCAGAGGTGCAGGCTTTCTTTAATTAGTGCTGCACACCACAAAGGAAACTCACATCTTTGAAGGGAGCTGCATGAGGGACAATTATTTTGTGATTAACAAGGTCCAGACCTTGCTGATAGGTGTCTGCATGCTTCATTGCCTGATACAGAATACCGGGAACCTTGAGGAACTAAACGTTTATCCATAATAATTATCTCCCCGAGGAGCAACAGATTTCTGTTAGAAAAGCTACACTAGGCAGCAAATCCAATGAGCCAGGTGGAAATACAGCTAGAGAAGCAAGGAGTAAATAGACAGGAGATGAGGTTCAGTCTGGAAGCGTGGGGGTGTTGCTCTGAACCCCATCTGAGTAGCACATGGATGCTAGTATTCATTTTTTTCAAAACACAGAAAAGACCACTAAAGGCATGGTAGGCTGGGGAAGCAGGAGCCTTCTGAGTTCCAGCCACAGTTCTGAGTCTCTCCCAGGCCTTAGCCCAGTTATCTACGTCCTCATATATAAAATGAAATGGCTGGGTGACATCAGGGTCTTCTCAATGTGCACATCTTAGAGTCCTTTTCTAAAAATCGGCTTCATGGAAACATTCAGTTCAATATCCAACAAATGAGAGGTATCCTGCTGATGATAGGGCGGGAAGTTCATTTAATTTGTGTCTTACCTCTGTGGCTCCTGAGGGAAACCAGAAGAAACCCAGGACTCCACAGGCTGACTGCAAACCATCGAGCTGAACACTGCCTTCCAGCTCCAAAACGTTACCCTCTGGCTTTGATCTAGTTCCTCAAAGGAATGACCATGTTCAACACTAAATTCCACAAAATCCTATGCCCTCCAAATCCTTCCCAGACTCTTTTATCTTCTAACAGCTCTGCATGGAAGCCATTATTAAACTCACTTTGTTCATGGGCAAGGGCAAATTATTTGCCCAAGGCTTTCAAGGGAGACAGGATCAGGGTCCAATTTAAAAGAAGCAAATCTTGCCTCTGGTACCCACACTGAAATCAAAGACAGCTTTCAACATTTCTCTAACAGAGAGCACCGTAGCTCATGCTCATCTTATCTGATGCACAGTTTTTTTTGTTTGTTTTTTGTTTTTGTTTTTGCTGTTGTTGTTTTTTTTGTTTTTTTTTTTTGTTTTAAGGTGGCTTAATCCTAACTTTGTGTATAACTGTGTTTCCAAGAATCATGTACATTGAAGCAGCTGTCAAACCTTCAACACAATTTCATTTATTAGCTACAGAGAAGTTGCTGGAAAGCTTGGAGAGAAAGCAGATGGATATATATTTATTTCTGTGAATTCCAAGGGACTTTCCTATGAGAAATTATAGATCGTTATTTTCCTTGTTGTACCTTTACTCAGACAGATGGCAAAAGACAGAGAACAGGAATTCTTGGTTTCCATGGCAATTGCTGGAAAACCTGGGCTTCTTTGCAATAATGGCTGTTGCAGTATTTAGGTCAAAGGTGATATCGGAGGGACTCTTGGTAACTCAGCAACTCCTACTGATTGCAAGCCAATCAAATGTCTTCTCTGGAGCCCTGTGGTCACAAAGGCAAGCTCCTGCTTATTGGGGAAAGAGGCAGAGATGTCAAAGATAGCTAACGTGGTCTTTCCTTCCTAAGAATGTTGAGTGAATATGTGGATAATACAGGAACGTCAGTGAGACCCACAGATACGTCATTACTATAGCTTTTTGCCTTTAGCAGCAGCCATCTAGTTAAGCAGTAGCAAAATTAAATCCTCAGAAGCTGAGTTAATTATTGATCTCTTTATCTGTATACCATATAAAAAGCATCAGAGCTCTGTGCTAAGAGTATGGGTTCTGAGCCAGGCTGCCTCTGTTCAAAACCCAATACTACCAGTTATTTTAGTGGGGTGACCAAATAAGCTACCCGACTTTACCTTTTCTTAGTTTCCTCATCTATAACAATGGCAGTAATAAAGGCATTTAGCTTACAGAGTTGTTAAGAGGGCAGTATGACAACACACGCTCAAGTCTGGCCTGGTGGTTTAGGCCTGAGATCCCAGCTGCTTAGGAGGCTAAGACAAGAGGATCTCATATTCACGGCCGTCCTTGTGTTCAATTCCCAGTGCCTCCCAAAATAACCACAACCACAACAAAGCCAAAACAACCAACAACAAATCCAGTTTGGAAAGAGCTTGAAACAGGGTATGTGTTCAATATCTATTAACAATTGGCAAAGATAAAAGCCTTCAACGTAGCTCTCTTTACTAATGTTCAAAAGATAGCCCTGACCTGAGGTAGAGAAGGCCAGAGTGTTGTTATTGCTGTTCTGCTCTGTGAACCCCTGCTGGAAACACAAGGCTAGGAAGACACTGTATATATGCCCAGTCCTCAAAGCCTGTGCTTGGTAGAGCACTACATCCCCTCTGATTTCCCCAGTGAGCTGCAGTGGCAAGTGAGTAGCGTGAACCCCTGGACCCAAGGCCAAGGCTGCCCAGACACCACGATGTGAGCAGCTTGCTGCACCATGGCCTCCACAGTTTCCCAGCTTACCACAGTTCAAGGCAGCGGAACCAAGCGGACAAGGACAGAAACGTCTGAAATCAAGAGCTGACATAAACCTTTGCTGTTTTAAAGTCGCTTCTCTCCCGTGTTTTGTCATAGTGATAGAAGCGTTTCGTGGTGGCAGAAGAGGGAACAAGGATTCCTCTCTGCAGGTGATAGTTCGATGGTTTGAATTTCCACCAGGGCCAGGCAGAACCAGGGGTTCTTCCATTAGTTTGCCCAGACTGAAAACCATAAGTGGTGAAAGATCAAAAATGGATCAGAACACCAGGCAGCTGACACCCATCTCAGCACTTTGGAAGGAGGGTTATGAGTTCAAGGTCAGCTCGGGCTATAAGACTCGGAAAATAAACAAATAATATAAATTAATAAGTGCAATAAATGAGGTCAGATTCTTTACTCATTATCTTTTGGAAGTTGTTGTGATGTCTGAATTAGATAACACATATACAGCCTATAACTCAGTTGCTGGTGAACAGCAAGTGCTCAATAAATATTATCATTTAAAGTAAGTTTTGTTTATTTAAGAAGACGACTTTTGAAACTCTTCTAAAAATGCAAGATGCAACATCCGATTTATCCTCACTCTGTTTTTACTAGATTTTTTTTAAAGCCTCAGCACAATCCCCACATGTGAAGAAACAATTATCAGCTCCCTCTAGCCATCCATCTCAGACTGATTGTCGCTTGGAACACTTTCCCATAGAAACGATGCTATAAATAGAATCAGTTCCCAGAGGGACTGTCACATTCTTCAAAACTGTAAGATAGCTAAAACAGTCATTGATGGAGCCAGTAACACTGACTCCTACATCACCACCTGGGCCTCTCAACGTGCCAAGCTTCTCTGGCTCCCAGTGACTCTGGATAAGACTGAACCTTAAGATATTTGGAAATGTTGATCAGCCAGGGCTGGTCAGTTAAGGATCCACTTGATGATGCTCATGGACAGTGATGCCTGCTCTTCCTGACAGCCCCTAGACCAGACCCCAGTGGAATGAGATTGTCTTGTCATGATTAAGTTATCCCATACCCTGGTAGATGGTATTTGTTTCTGGGGTGTAGAGAATGATAACCCCTAAACATGGATTTTTTTTCTTTTTTAGCATTGTGACTCATTTGGTCTACAGAAAATGAAAAGATTTGAAGGCCTCCTGGCTTCTTTTACCCAAAATCAAGAGCAAGACCTTGCCTACAAGTTTCTTTACCTTCATCAAGACCAGACTATAAGGGGAGCACAATTGCCTTTCATCAGGAAAACCCCATGGTCTAGCTGGAAAGGACGGGATATTAACCACACCTGAAGGGGCTTTTCTTACTAAATAATGTCTGTCCCTTGCACTCATTCAAACTCCAGAGTCTGTCCAGACCACTCTTCCCCCTACTTACACCCCTCACAACTATTCACACTCATACTTCCCTTCCTCCTATAATGTATGTCTTAGTTAGGATTCTTGCTGTGAGGAGACACCATGACCAAGGCAACTCTTACAAAAAAAAAACATTTAATTGGGGCAGCTTAGTCCATTATCATCATGGTGGAGCATGGCAGCATGCAGGCAGACACAGTGTTGGAGAAGGAGCTGAGAGTTCTACATCTTGATCCGCAGGCAACAGGAAGTGAACTGAGTCACTCTGAGAATAGCTTGAGCATAGGAGACAACAAAGCCTACCTCCACAGTGACACACTTCCTCCTACACATAGGTCACACACCTCCTAATAGTGCCACTCTCTATGAGCTTATGGGGGCCAGTTACATTCAAACTACCACAATGTATACATTTAAAAATCATATTCAGCAAGTGAATGGCCACATCTATGACTGTCCCCATCCTAAGCTATGACTTTCTCCCTTTGCACTTTAACAAATTTACATTCTTTTTCTCTCCTATACACTTATCAGTTATTCCAAGTTCCCTGAAGAGAACACAGGAAAATTCCCTCCACTGCTGTGGGGGCTTGGGGACATTCTCTTCTCAGCCCTCTCAGGAGATTTGGATCAGGGCAGGAAGTGAGTGCTTCAGTGGAGACTTTTCCCTTGGCCAGGGGAAGGAGGACATGATCCTTTTATCTGTAAGCAGAGTCTAAACAATGGATAATGTTCAAGGAAGAGGTTGGGCGGGAGAGCTCTGGACACCTGGAGTAGTCTTGGATCAAGTCATAAGGTGGCTCAGAGCCATCCCCACGGTGGGTAAGGATACCCACCAGGGAGAAAGGATGATCTGGGTTATCTTTGTGGTCTAAAGATCTTAATGTACAGTTGGCCCTTCTCAGCCAACTTTCTATCCATAGAGGGGAGACGTCTGTAGCAATGCAGATGAGGGTAATCTGGGGGTGCAGGAGGGGATCTGCATCACAGGGGGAGCAGACTAGGGCCAGCTGATGACTCAAGGATGGTAGATCTGTAGAAGATGTCAGGATCACACTCTTACAGAACTATTCTAAACACTTTCTGGACACCTTCAAGCCCCACACTTATGATGCGCTGTTGGCATCCCATTTTATATGTGGGGAAAAATGAAGCAGAAAGCAGCTAAATAACGTGCTCTTTATTAGACACCTGATGGGTGACAGACCGGGAGACTGACCTTACACAGCTTGCCTCCTGCTGCTGGGAGCTTATCCAGAGACTCCATTGTCTTTCATATCGAAGCACTTACCAGTAACAGCCACAGATGTGCACAGCAAGGTGTTATCTAAGAGACAAATGAAGTTAGCAAAGTACGGTTTTCCTTAACATAGCAAGCTCTATGTGTAGTGGAGATAAACAGTGAAAATCCCTTTGTAAATTTGAAATTGTCCTTTTGGCCTTAGCCGAAAGTCTGAGAAAATAAAGTTGAGTTTTCTCGTTTCTTCTTTTTCTTCTCCTCCTCCTTCTTCTTGAGATTACAACATAATTACACCATTCTGCCCCTTCCCTTTCCTCACTTCAACCTCTCCCACATTATCGCTTCCACTTTCTCTCACATTAATCACCTCTCTTTCTTTCGTTGTTACCCACTCAGTTCACATGTTACCTGTGTGTCTATGTTTCCATTAGAGAAAACAATGGTGTTGGAGAACCAATTGACGTGCTCTTTCCTGGGGAAGACATTCATCCCACTCTCTGCATTCCTTAGTTGCCTATAGTTTCTTTGTCTATAGTTTTTTTGTCTTGTTTTTATGTGGGTTTTTTTTTCCTCCTGAGCTTTCCCCTTTCCACATTAGCATGTCTGTTAGTGTCTTCCTTGTTCAGGTCTCATGTAGGGAGCCATGTTGGTGAGAGTTTTGGGGTATTGCTTCTCTGACATTTCTAGGAGACACCATGTCACAGCAAACTTCTTGTTCCTCTGGCTCTTACAGTCTTCCCTCCCCTTCTTCCATGATGATCCTTGAGGCTTAGAAGCAGGAGTTGTGTTGTAGATGTATCAGGTGGGACTGGGCTCTACAGCCCTGCATTTTGGTCAGTGGTGGTTTTCTGTAGTGGTCTCCATCTGTTGCAAAGAGAAGTTTCCTTGGTAAGTGGTGGGGACTGCATTTATCTGTAGGGTTAAGGATAGTTAGAACATAGTTAGGGCTTGTCCTGGTGTCTAAAGTGGCGTTCGTAGGTTCTCCTCCAAGATCTACGATTACACTAGCTCTGGGCTAGGTTTCCGTTACCAGGCACGGTTTCCTTCTTGTTGAGTGGGCCGTAAGTTCAGTGAGAGAGCTGTCGATGATAGCTGAAGTATGTGAGGCACTATTGTACCCTTAGATTAACCAGCCATGCTGGTGTTGTGACTCATAGTCATCACAGTTGTGTAGGACCACTGGTCACTTCCTTCCTTTGGTAACTTGCTTGGTCCCTTCTGGTGAGTGACATTCTGCCTCTGATGATCATTGTCCCATACTGGAGAATCTTGGCCTCTGAAATTTAACAGTAAGCTGTTGAAAATATTAAGTTTCCATGACCACACCACAATATGTCTCTCAATCTCTTTAGATGCTTGCCTGGACACACTGTTTCCACTCTGTAGAGGCTAGCCTGGACACACTGTTTCCACTCTGTAGAGGCTAGCCTGGACACAGGGCTTCCACTCTGTAGAGGCTAGCCTGGACACAGGGCTTCCACTCTAGAGGCTAGCCTGGCACACGGCTTCCACTCTAGAGGCTAGTCTGGTACACAGCTTCCACTCTGTACTTCTCACATTTGGGTGCTTTATCACTTGCTACGTAAGTTCTACTTCCTCATTATACTTCTCAGAATAAAATTTTGTACTTAGTAAACAAGTTTAGAAGCACTCCCTGCAGGTTGACTACTATTCTTCATTTCCTGTGGAAGAGGGCGGCTGGGGAAACACAGGATACTTCAGAGACTTTATGTTCCTTATGAAGGAAACAAACACAGTGTGAACATTTTTAAAGTGAATGTTAATAAGTATACATCACAGTAAAAATTTCCCCTAAACTCTGTAGTATTATAGAACCGTATGAAATTAAGTATAGCTTTCACAAATAAATCTATCTTTAAATGCTAGGTGCCCCTGGTTGTCTTTGCATTCCCAGCATGCCTTTCCACATAAGAACTAAATGATAATCTTTCCTAAATGTCATGCATTTACACAGCACCACCATCTAGGGTGTTTCAAGTACAGCTTTATGCTCTTAACTTAGGTTAACACACTTAAACTGCACAATAACCCCATAGGGAGGAACTGTCCTTATCCTGGAGAATCCATGACATAGAAATGCTTCAATATGGAATGCAAGGTCATTCTTTGGGCTGTTTGGCACAGCCAAGTATCACTTTGGCTATTAGATACAGTCTTATTTTTTTATTTGATTCTGCTTTTTAAAATTTGTTTATTTGGTTGGTTCTGTGGTACTCTGGGTTGAACCCAAAGCCTCACATATGCTAAGCAAGTGTTCTACCACTGAACTACAGCCCTAGCCCTAAAGCTTATTGTAAAAAAGAAGTTTCATATCTCAGTATGACTAGTAATAAATAGGAAGTGACTATGAAAATGGATACAATGAGTGAGAATACAATGAGATTAAATTCTTGTGTGGGACTCCAGAGAGTCTAGCCAACAGGGAAAGCCCCTAGGAGGGATACATGGATGACTCTGCAAAGAAGTGGATGAGATCTACATGAGCAGACTGGGTGTGGGGGTGGTGGTGGCAGAGGGCGAGGAGTGGGGGATGAGAACATAGGGAAATGGGAGGGTTGAGATGGATCAGGGAAAGAGTGGGAGGGCAGGGAGGGAGATACCATGATAGATGAGGACATCATGGGAATAGGAAGAGGCAGGATGCTGGGGAGGCTCTCATGAATCCACAAGGTTGACTCCACCTTGGTCTGCTGGCAGTGGTCCAGAGGGTGCCTAGACTGGTCTACTCTGGTGACTGGTCTAGCGAATAACCTAGCTGTCATCATAGAGCCTTTGTCCAGTGACTGATGGAGGCAGATGCAGAGACCCATGGCCAGGCACCAGGCTGAGCTCCAGGAATCCAGTTGATGAGAGAGAGGAGAGATTCTGCAGGTGAGGGACGTCAAGATCATGATGGGAGGACGTGCAGAGATGACCGGCCACACTAGTGGAAGCCCATGAACTGTGGACTGGTGGCTGTGGAGCCCCCATGGGACTGGACTAGGCCCTCTGGATATGGAAGATGGTTGTTTGGCTCGAATTGTTTGGGGGACACCCAGGCAGGGGGATCGGGATCTGTCCCTGGTGCATGGGCAGGCTTCTGGGAATCTGGTGCCTGTGGTGTGACACCTTGCACAGCCTTGGTGCAGTGGGAAGGGGCTTGGACCTGCCTAGGCTCAGTGTGCTGGGCTCTGCTGACTCCCCATGGGAGACCTTGATTTGGGGGATGTGGGGATGTGGGGTGGCTTGGGAGAGAGGGCTGGGGGGTGGGAGGAGGAAGGAGGGGGCATCTGTGGGTGGTATGTGAAGTGAGTAGAAAATTTCTTAATGAAGAAAAATGGGGAAAAAATTCTTGTGTGGGTTTCTTATCTACCAGTCTGAGCTCTGCTGTGTCCTCCTTACGAGGCAGGGGGATAATGGAGAAGAGCAAGTGTTACAGGAGTGTGCAGGATACCTTAATACAAAAGTATGCACCAATGACAGAGCACAGCCAAGGAATAAAGAAGAACATGTATTCATAACATATTCTCCTTAATCTAGTCATAGCAAGTCAAAGGTTTTCAAACAGTGATTTTCTTGTCATGGGGGTGTGATGCACAAATCTTGAAGATCTCTGCCTTGGCTTGTAGCACCTCACTGTCCCGAGCTTCGGTTTTCTGTCAGGAGTGAGAATAGTGTCTGAGGCTTAGACACACCATCTACAGAGCCTGAGATCAGAACTATGATACGATAATTATTATCAGTGGTCACGTAATATGGGTAGAGAAAGGAGTGCCACATACCTAAGCCAGGGTCTCTTGCCAGAGATGTTGAGGACTCTCGTTTGAGAATATCAGGGCTACAGGGACAGGAAGGAGAGGCTGGGTGGCACATTCCTTAGTGACCTGCAGGTGGAAGGAATATGCTGGGCATCTTTGGTGGGTGGTCAGGAGACACAAATGTCTTTAGACCCGAATATCTTAAAAGTGCAGAAAAACCAGGCCTCTAGCTCCTCACAGTTGGAGGACCTGATGGGCTGCAGGACCTGTACCTTCTTGGCTGACTAAAGAAAGGACATGCAGTGGCAGCCAGGCTCCTAGGATCTTCTCTCTGGGTTTCCTTGTTAGCCTCCTTCTACCCCAGCCACCCTAGACTCAGAAAGTTATAGGCTTTGGAGACTTATAGGCCATATCTCCACAATCTGGGCCACAAGACTTTAGTTTACAAAATTGTTACTGACTTAATAACTACTTCTAATAATGTACTTTAATAAAGTATTTATAGAAAAACAGAAAAATGTGGCTTTCTTGCCAAACCCAAATTACATCAATATTTAAAAAAAAAAAAAAAAGACAAATCCAGACGAAGAAAGTAATTTCTTTAGTTTCATTTGGAGTTTTGGACTGTCTTGAGGGACTTTCTTCTAAGTGACCCAGCCTTGATGGCAGCCCCTCCTCAAGGAAGGATAATTTGGAAAAGTCAAAGCAGAATCTTGAGTGACAAATTAAAAGTCCAATGCCAAGCTGTGCAAGTAACATGCAGATCAGGAACAGGAAGCCTAGAACCCTCTGTGAGGGGTGGGATGGGATGTGGGCCACAGTCCGAACAACAGAGAAGAAGTCACTGGTCCCCAGGAGAGGCTGATTCGGATTTTTGAAAGCAATGGAGCCTTTCATAGTGCTTGGTAAGCTTAACTTGAAGATTTAGGGTAATTTGAAGACTTAGAGTCACTTGAAGACCTAGTGTTAACTGGAAGACTAGGTGGCAGATGGTCACAGAGCCATTCCTCTCTCCTCATAGTTGGCTTTGGGCCCCACCTCCTATTTTCTTGGTAACACTAGAAAGAAAAACATTATAGCTAACACTCTTTAAGTCTCCTGCTCAAAACAATGGAACCTAACTCTGGTCCTAGGTGGAGGCATGGCTTTCTGATCGCCAAAGATTAAAACATTATATACTGTTGTCTTCTCCCTTGAAAGTAATCTAGCTGGGTCTGTCAATCACCAGTCAGGAGACCATCCCACAGAAAATCTGATTCACCTGAAGACAAGCTTAAGTGGTGGGAGGAATAATTATTCTTTTAATGAGATAATGTGCTTCTATATCCCTGGAGCCCCTCAACCATAACGGAGCCTCCACGTGTGGCGCTGTTAAGCCTGCCTAACTTTTCCTTTTTCTTCTATTTCTTTCAGACACTGGTGAAAGCCCAAGCATGGTTTCCTTAACACTCTGGGCTTTTCCATCCTGTGTCTGATGCCCCCTTCCCCTTCCTCTACGCAGCAGTTGCTGGCCTCCACTGCTGAACAAATCTTTCTGGGACCTTAACTCAGACCTTTCTCATTTTCATCTCTTTCTTATTTTCTTCCTTCTGACAGCTGCCAGATTTACAGCTTGCCTAGCCTTTTTTTTTTCCTTAAATGCTAATAAAATTGTCCTCAGGCTTCCTTCCCGAGTCTGTTTCTAAATTCATTTTCAAATCTAAGAACCCACAGAAGGGAGTAATAACTTCCCTGATAACACAGGTAGTGACAGCTAATCCATTTCCTGCTTTCCCCCATATTCCCATGCCAATACTTGTCCCCTTCAAAGTACCAGCAGCTGCAAGGTTGCTCCCCATCTCCTTCAGAGACCTGAGGCCTGTGTCCCGGATGCATCAGAGCCTTCTTTCCAATGGAGGCAACGATCTTCCTCAAGTGCTAGCCCCTTCCCGGGAAGAGTCTCTGGCCAGTGGCTAGCTGACAAGGAAGACAAAACCCTGGCTCCTTGCTTCAATGTGGGATGACTGTGGAGCAGTGGTTCTCAACCTGTGGGTTGTGACTCCCCTGGGGCCACGTATTAGATATACTTCAGATCAGATATTTATATTATGATTCACAAAATAGCAACATTACAGTTATGAGGTAGCAATGAAGTAATTGTATGGTTGGGGCCACCATAACGTTGAAGAACTGTATTAAAGGGTCACAGCATTAGGAAGGCTGAAACCACAGCTCTAGAAGAACATCCTATCCAAAACTCCCTACTGAGTTGACGAAAGCCTTAGGGTTGCAGTCCTGTTGAGGGTCAGCCTCCCCTCGCCCCCAGTTCTTCCTTCCCTGCTCCTGCTCTTTTCCCTCCCAGTGTTTCTAGAAGTGCAGAGTAAGCCAAGGATGCTGAAGTTCACCATGAAGTTCATCGCCATCAGATACGATGTGTGGAAAGAAACAGAAACAGCTTTTTCAAAACTATTCCACTGGAAAGAGAGATGTACGGCCTGAGGGGTTGGCAAGTAAGAATGAAGTAAAAGAGGGGGAATACTGGAGAGAATCTCTAGGAAACATTAACGGAAATGAAGTGAAGAGTGCCCCAAAGTGAAATGGCCAAGAGCGAAATGCCTTCCCTGGAGTTTCCCACAAGCCTCATGCGTAGCAGTCCCTAAAGCCAGCAAGACACAGCAACCATTCAGCCTTCTCTGTTCCCCCCAAACAAACCAGAGGAAACATGGCCAGGACCTTGATTAGAAGAGGATTTGAATCTGCTCCTCCTGTGGCCTCGGGAGGGATTGAGTGCGTGTTTTGCTTTGCATCTGTCAGTGGCCGAGGATTACAGCAAAGCAGCCTGTGCTTTCTCTGTGTTGAGCAGCGTGGGGGAGACAAGTAACAGAGAGCAAAGATGTTGCTCAAGTCCAAGCTCCAGGAGAGCTTTATCCTTCCCTGTCCCTGTCCATATCTCAGGCTGGACTCGAACCTTTCATTCCTGACACTTTCCCAAGCTAGATAGAGAGGAGGTCTGGCTGCTGCAGGCCCGAGTCTGTTCCTCCCCTGCCTATGTCACTGGCCAGAAAAGAAGAAAAAAAGATGGTGCAGTTTGGTCCATGCCCCTCCAGAGCCTGTCCCGGGGTAACTAGGGAATGTTCAATTGCTCTTTATTAAGGCCCAATACATCCCCTTTTCTGTTACCTCCTCAGCAGCTTATCCATGTTTGTCTAATCAGCAGCTGGTCAGCACAAGACAGTCACGTCATAAGAGTAGCAGTTGGGAGGCAGGGGTCAACCACGCTGTAATATTTAACTATATTACCTAAAGCAACTGGAGAAAACTCATTTTAATTTTCAACTTCAAAGAGAGGCCTAGGCCAAGGGATTACTATAGTATCTCTCTAGGACATATCAGGGAATACCCGGTTGAAGGGCATTCAATGTAAAAGAAACAAGGTCTCCATTATCCCAGCCAGTGGCTTTGCCGGCCCCTGTCAATTATAGGCCTGACATTGACCTGGGACCAGCAGAGACAGGCCAGTAATGAATGGCAGCAGGAGTGTGGAAGAGGACCACACTGTGGATGTTTTCTGAGCATCCTTAAAGAGGAACAGAGAAACCAGACTGGGACAAGTCTTTCTCAGGATCTGGTTTGCTGGGATCTTACTGCAAAATGAATGGCAAAGGCAGAGGGTTTGTGAGGATGACATGTGAACTTCAGTCCCACTTGACGTTCTTTACAAACAGCTCCAAACATCCTAGAATATTTCAAATGGTAACAGTCCACCTTCAGGAAGTCAGGTGTCTATCTAAAGAAGTACAATGATAGTTGTTCGCGAACGTAATGTAAAGAAATGTGCTGGTCACAGCTTATATCACATGGTGACTTAGTTACTTTTCGATTGCTGTGATGAAACACCATGACCAAAGCAACTTAGAAAAGAGAACATTTAATTTGGGGCTCACAGTTGCAAAGGGTTAGAGGCATTGACCACTATCGTGGGGAGCAGGGCAGGGCAGCAGGCAAGCAGGCATGGCCCAGGGGCAGTAGCTGAGAGCTTACATCTTAATCTACAAGCATGAGGCAGAGAGAGCTAACAGGGAATGGAATGAGCTTCTTGAAATCTCAAAACTCACTCCCACTGACACACCTCCTCTAACAAGGTCAATCCTTCCACCAACTGGGGACTAGGTACTCGAGTATATGAGCCCATGGGGGCCATTCTCATTCAAACCATCACACATGTCTAGCGAAAAAGCAATGATGATCCCACTGCTGAGTACCAGACCCTGGACCTGGGGCTATGAGTACCATGGCAAAGGGCTGAGACGGGCATGGCCTCTGCCTCGCAAGTGTTTGTGATCTCGTCGGGAATAGAGACCAGAGGACGAGTGAAGGGCTACAGTTGGGTTGTGCGTTGTTCTGGAAGATCTAATCTTATTCGAGCCAAAGAAGTCTCCTGAGGGGACAGCCTCTGCGGCTTCAGCAAGTAAGAGTTGAGGGAAGAGCTGGGCAGATGGCACAGCGACTAAATAAGGACCTGAGATTGGTTCCCCAGCAGCCACGTGAAAACCCTGGTGCCAAGAAGTGGGGAAGTGGAGACAGGAAGATTCCTGGAGCTCATTGGCCAGCCAGCCTAGCCAATCAGTGAACTCCAGATTCAGTAAGAGACCCTGTCTCAAAAGACAAGGTCAAGAGTGATGAAGGAGGACACCCAGCATTGGACTGTAATCCACATGCGTGTGCACGCATGTGCATGCACACACAAACACATACACACAATTAAAAAAGGCAAAAAAGCATTCAACATTCTTAGCTAGAGAAATGCAAATTAAGATGACTTTGAGGTTTTTATTAACCACAGTCAGAATGACTAAGATCAAGAAAATGACTGATAACTGTTATTTGTTTTTTTACTCTTTTTTGGGGGGCCCACCACCCAGCTTCCAAATAAATCACACATGGAGGCTTATTCTTAATTTTAAATGTCCATCCTTAGCTTAGCTTGTTGCTAGCCAGCTTTTCTTAACTTTAAATTATCCCTTCTACCTTTTGCCTCTGGGCTTTTTCCTTTTCTTACTTCTGTATATCTTACTTTCACTCTTATTCTGTGACTGGCTGGGTGGCTGGGTGGCTGGGTGGCCGGGTGGCCGGGTGGCTGGGTGGCTGGGTGGCTGGCCCCTGGCACCCTCCTCTCCTTGTTCTCTTGCTCCTTTTTTTCTTCCCATTTCTTCCCAGATCTTTCCTTATATATCTTCTCTCTGCCTGGCAGCCCCACCTATCCTTTCTCCTGCCTTGCTATTGGCCGTTCAGCTCTTTACTAGACCAATCAATCAGTCATTTTAGACAGGCACAGAAACACAGCTTCACAGAGTTAAACAAATGCAACATAAACAAAAGTAACACACCTTAAAACAATATTCTACTACAGATAACTAATGATGGAAAGGATGTGGGGAAAGGAGAACCCTCACTCGTAGTTGGTGGGATTGTAAACTGGTGCAGTCATTGTGGAAATCAGTGTGGAGAATTCTCAAAAACCTAAAAGTAGATTTACCATTTGACCCTTTTATAGCATTTTTTGGCATATGCTCAAAGGATGCGATATCCTACTACCAAGATATTTTCTCAGCCATGTTCAGTGCTGCTCTCTTCACAATAGTTAGGGAATGAAACAGTCTAAGTGTCCTTTAAACGATGAATGGAATAATGAAAATTTGGTACATATGCACAATGGAATTTTTTTCTGCAGCAAAGAAAAATGAAATTTGCAGGAAAGTGGATGGAACTTGGAAAGACTATAGTGAATAAGGTAACCCAGACCAGAAAGATAAACACCACATGTTCTCTCTCATCTGTGGTTTCCAACTCCAAATCTTCAGAGATGATGAGACAGCATGGAGAAAGTGCAGAAACTAGGAAATTGTAAAAGGATTGGTGGTAGGGGTCAAGAGGAGGAGCTCTAGAGAGGAGAATCGCAGGACACAGGTGCTGTGAAAGGGGAGGTGAGGAAACACGGTGGGGGCTTTAACTGGGGAGGAGGGATGGAGGGCTATATAGAAGGAGAGGATGCAGGAGGAATAAATAACACTGCGGAGGTCTAGAAAAGCCATAGGGAAACATTCTTTTGTGTTTACTTACAAATACATATGTGCTGGGCTTTTTTTCTTTGTCAACTTGGCACAAGCTAGAGTCATCTGGAAAGGCAAAACGTTAATTAAGAAAACTGCTTCCATCAGATTGACCCATAGGCAAATCTGTGGGACATTTTCTTGATTAATGATTGATACTGGGGGGGGGCACCCCACTGTCAGCAGTGCCATCCCTGGGCTAGTGGTCCTGGGTTGTGTCAAAAAAAAAAAAAAAGCAGACTGAGCAAGGCTGGAGGGTCAAGGCAGTAAGCAGCACCCTTCACGGCCTCTGCTTCAGTTCCTGTTTCCAGGTTCTGCCTTGAGTGATGGACCTGGAATGCGTAAGCCAAACAAATCCTTTCTTTCCCAAGTTGCTCTTGCTCATGGTGTTATCACAGCAATAAAAAGCAAATAAGGCAAACATCTAATTTATATGTATACATTTGAATAGAGAGAGTTTAAGTGAAGTTATGCCACTTGAGGTGATAATGCTCCTCATGGACTATCTAACAGAACCCTCTGTGCCAGTTATGGAAAATCTCCCTGTGAGTTTCTGGTCAGCGGAGTCCAAGAGACTCCAAAACATTATAGGCGACTGTTGTTGCCCTTGATGTCTCCAAGGACTTGAAGGTTAAGGCCCCGATGCTGAAGATAACACACAATTTGGACATAGAACTTGGAGGAACCCAGCTGGAACTGACCTGGAAGCTAACAGCTTCCCTAACAGGCTCTTGTAGTACTTGAAGGTGCTAGGCAAGCTACTAAGTGGGGAGAGCAATCAACAGTCCCACCAAACTGTAAAGCTTGTGACCTACAACAACCAGCATGGCGAGGCATCTTCAAACATGCAAGTTGCATGTGTATACTGGGGATATGTTGTAGAATATTATTTCAAGGTGTGTTACTTTTGTTTATGCTCTGGGACATTTGTTTAATGATGCAAAGATGTGTTTGATTAAATATAGTTCACCTGCGGTCAGGAGGCTGAGTCAGTAACGAGCTGACAGGAAGTGGTAGGGAGGAGCCAGGTGGAGAAGGGCTTTTAAGGAGGGGCGAGGAGAAACACAAGGACTTTTTGGAGGACGAGAGCAAGGAGAGGAGATGAGCTATTTGCTACTCAGCCTCTCTGAGGAGCAGAATTCCACCTTAACCTTTGACTCTTGAGTTCTTTCGAGGGACAGAGGTTTAGTTAAGTTCCCTTGGTAGCTTTGTGAGAGTTGGAACCCGAGGGAACAGAATTCCCTCAGCTACGGGCCTTGCAGCCTAACCGTGGCCGAGTTGCAGTTGCTGACTCAGACAGCTGTGGCTTAAAAGGCAGCAACCATTTAAAAAAGGAAACAGGGATAACTCTTTCCATTGGACCGAAGGCCTACTCAATACAAAGGAATTCAAGCCTGGTTACCGTCAACCTAGTCCACTACCTGTGGCTTTCGAGGTCATGGATTCTAGAGGAGAACCTACCACTGCCACTTTCCTAAACTCGTATGATCTCTAACTGCATTGTCAAAACTCATCTTTGTACTCAGAGATACGTGCAGCTCTCAACCCTCATCAAAGAAGCTTCTCTTTACAGCAGATGGAGTCCGTTACAGACAGACACAACTGGTCAAAATGCAGAGAACAGCTGACTCCGCGATGCCCAGCCCCAAAGGGGACATCTATAGCACAACCGGTACACCTAAGGCTTGGGGAAAAATCATGGAAGAGGGGGTAGAAACATTGTGAGTGCCTAAGGACCAGGATGCCTGCTGTGACATAGTGCCTTTTTAAATGACAGGGCAGCTATACCCAGGAAATCTCAACAATATGGACCCCTAAACAAGACCCACACAATAACAACACCAGTTGACATGCCAATGTGGATGGAGGAAAACTCAGAAAGTTCCACCCCAGATGAAGCTACAGGTAATTAATGGCTGCAGAGATAGAGATAGGGACAGAGACAGACAGACACACACACACACACACAGAGAGAGAGAGAGAGAGAGAGAGAGAGAGAGAGAGAGAGAGAGAGAGAGAGA
>CABHPQ010001488.1:1405-21674 GCA_902168405.1 Peromyscus aztecus | reverse complement strand
AGAGAGAGAGAGAGAGAGAGAGAGAGAGAGAGAGAGAGAGAGAGAGAATGACTAGTCCTCTCCAGGGGCCAGTTCCCTGACGGGTTATCCAATCTGAAGTAGTCAGCCCTAAAGACATACACATACAAGCAACACCAAGTGGACTCAACAGGTTGTGTGTGTGCATGCATGTATGTATGCATGTATATGCGTATGTATATGATAAAAAATCCCTACCAAAACCAACCCTGGGAGGAAAGAATTTATTTGGCTTACATTTCTATGTCACAGTCTACCATTGAGGGAAGTCGGGGCAGGAGCTGGTGGAGAAGCCATGGAAGAACAATGAATGCCGGCTTGTTCTCTGTCTTGCTCAACCTGCTTTCTTATGCAACCCAGGATCACCTGGCCAGGAGCAGCACTGTCAAGTGGGCTTGGCCCTCCCTCCCATACCAATCATTAATCAAGAAAATGCCCCCCAGATTCGCCAGCACAGCCCAATAGGACGTAGGCAATTCTTCAGTTACGGTTTCTTCTTCCCACAGGACTGTAATTGTGTCATGCCAACAAAACACTAACCAGCGCAGCACAAGTGTGTGTGTGTGTGTGTGTGTGTGTGTGTGTGTGTGTGTGTGTGTAGCAGTAATAAAGGAGAGGTCATGAATTGAGAAGGAGTTAGGGTATCACAGGAGGAGTTGGAAGGTGGAGAAGGGGTAGAAATAGTATTAAATACAATACTTGTGTCTAAAATTCTCAAAAAGTAATAAATAAAGTAATTTTTTAAAAAGCCAAAGAGAGACAAGCAAAGAGTTTCTGGAGCAAAAGACATCTCTAAGGGCTCAGTCATGAGCCAGGCCAGGGTATGCGAAATTCCATAAACAGCCCAGATTGGCAACTGGGACAGGCCAGAGAGGTGGTCAGAGACCATCCCAGAAAGCCTTCCAAGACAGGTTACTGATGTGTAGTCTGACCTTCTAGATTTAAGGAAGGTAGTGGTAAAGTTAATGAATCCCTTTGTGGAGATGATGATGAGAAGGTGAGCTAGGAATTGACTGTCCTCGTCCAAAAGTGACATGTCAGTGATTTGGGCCAAGATGGTAGTGTGTAATAGAGAGGAAGGAAAATATTTAGAAATTACCTATCCAAAAGGAATGTAGGAGTAAATTATAAAAAAAAAAAAAATAGAGAGACAGAGAAGGTTATATGCAAAAGAAGCCAGGAGGGCATAGAAGGACTTCCCAGGTTTCAGGTTACAGAATTGGGAAGCTGATCGTGTCTTTTCCTAATGTAGGAAATCCAACAGGAGGAGCAAGTTTTGAATAACAGCGGAAAGAGGATGTGGTAAACCCCACATGGTACCATAATGGGTAACCCCACCCAGCCTCACTGGTTAGGATGCTAACCAGGTAAGCTGAACATAGTTGTTCTAGTCTCTGCCAGCAGTGGGTTAAACCCATGGTTGGCCGTCTTTAATAAAACAAAAGGAGAGGTTGGTGGGGGTGTTTAAGAAGAATTTAACAATGTATTCATGGGGCCTAGGATGGAGACTACTTTCCATGTCCTATCTTTGATTTTACCTGTAGTGGGCTTTCTGGATGGACATATTGAGTAGGCAGTTGAAGATTTGACATCGGAACTGATATAGACATAGAAATAGATACAGATTGATATAGATGATGTATAGTTTGAGATAGACGTGAATGTAGAAATACAATATTTGGGAGATATAATGCATATTCATTTGACAGAAAGTGTTCAATAATATGATGGGTATGAAGAGCTCAAGGACCAGGAAGGTCTTTACTTACTTGTGACATGAACACAGCATTTCTGAAGATCACATCCCCATCTGTAACCTCCAACAATAGGAAGCAGCAAGGGCCTTATCCGCCCCACCAACATTCACTTTTTTTTTAATTAATCAAGATTGGTCACATTACTAAGCTCAAACCAATCACGGGCAGAAGGAACAGTGACCATGACTGACTTAAACTGGTAAACATCCTCACCCCATTGAGGCTGGAATAGGGTTACTCCCATTACCACCACCACCACCACCCCCATTGTCACTTAGCAGCTTGTTAGAGATGAAGAACCTCAAGTCCTTCTACCCTAGTCCTGCTAAATCAGTCTGCATGCTCTTAAGATTCCCCAGGTGAAGTCGGGTGGTGGCGGCGCACACCTTTAATCCCAGCACTCAGGAGGCAGAGCCAGGCAGATCTCTGTGAGTTTGAGGCCAGCCTGGGCTACAGAGTGAGTTCCAGGAAAGGTGCGAAGCTACACAGAGAAACCCTGTCTCAAAAAACAAAAACAAAAACAAAAACAAACATACAAACAAAAAAATTCCCCAGGTGATTCACATGACAAGTCCTGAGCCTGAGAAACGCCAGCCTAGGCAGCAGTGGTGTCCATAGTGTCTGCCATGTTACTCACATTGTCTAGTTCTTTATTTCTTCCTTCACTTGTTCATCCGTCACAAAACCCAGAGCGCTACCATCGAAAGCAATGAAGGATTCGCTTTAGTACAAGCTCAACTATCTCCCACTTCAAACCAGATGAAGCTGTTACTATTGGTCTTTCTCGTCTCCCCTCTCCTGCAAAGATGTATCAGCCTGGGCTGACATTGCTAGTTGGCTGCTGGAAGCATTTGTGTTCTTTAGAGCCCTAGGGAGCATTTAGAATGCTTGTTCAGTTGTTCCATGTTTTAATTTTAATTTTTCTCTCTTTCTTTCTTTCTTTTTTATTTATTTATTTGTTTGTTTGTTTTTGTATAGTGCCCTTTACTGAATCCACGGGATCATAGATTCTAATCTGCACTGAGGTCTGGAGTCCCTCTTCCCCATATCCCAATAAATATTACTTAGTGGGACAAGGTTTCCTTTAGTGAGTTCTGTCTAGTGTTTGAGACCTCAGGACTTTAAAAAACACACAAAGGACCTAGACTTTTTTTTTTTTTTTAAGAAATAACAAATTTGATTAAAGAATTGTGGAGCCAAACCTAAGAGGAAGCATTGAAAGAATTCATATATTGATGTCGAAGAAAGGGAGAATAAAAAGTCACTGCCATGCAGACCTGGATGATATTCCATCAATGCTTCATCCAAGCATCTCTCCCCGGAAAGAAAGCACTCAGAACCCAATAAAGAGCAAAGGATTGATGCTGTGTCTTCCTTGGCTTTCTCCCTGTCCCCTCATTTATTTTATTCATTCATTTTTACTGACAAGCATCAAGCAATCCCTGCTGACAGCCTTATTATTTTACTTTAATGAGCATGAGAACATAAGCTTCTAAGAAACATAAATGTGTCAAGATGGAAATATCAGTTTGTTGGAGACACTACATTTGACATAATTTTGGTGAGACTGTAACCATGTCGATGATATACTCTTGCCCTCCATGGTCCAGGACCGCAGTGCTCTGTCCTCAGAATGCATCCCATGCTTGCATGCCTCTGTCCTGTAGTCCTGATTACGTTTGCCTTAAATGTGCCAAACCATTCACAAAGCTCCCTTAAGCAGGTTCCCATCTCTCCCACATGCCCTTCGTTGATGTGAAATGCCTCAAGAATTTAAGCTCTGTAAGACTCCGTAGCTGGTCACTTAACATTAACCACCTTTACCTCTTAACGCAGCGGTTCTCAACCTTCCTAATGCTGTGACCCTTTAACACAGTTCCTCATGTTGTGGTGACCCCACCAACCACAAAATTATTTTTGTTGCTACTTCAGAACTATAATTTTGTTACTGTTATGAATTGTAATGTAAACATTTTTTGGAGATAGAAGTTTGTCAAAGGGGTCGCCACCCACAACCGCTACTCCAACGTGATGCTTACACTGTGGATTAATGAGCGCACCATCTTTGCATTCAGGAAGGTTGTTTGTATGCCTCATCATAACACAAAGCTCCCTTCTCTGTGCTCCACTTGGTACCTGTTTACAGGCCAGGTGAGAAGAATTAGGCTGCTCACCAAATATTTCTGGCTACTCAGGTTGTCTTGGCCCTTATTAGATTTACTCTTCATGGCTCCTTAGGGTTGGTTGGGGACATATCGCCAATTATTGCCAATGAGTTACAACAAAATGACTTGTGACACCTCTGGGCCAAATGTTAATCACCAGTCCAGGACCCCCGAGGTTTATGTTTTCTCCTGTGGCTGCCACTGTTTAGCCACTAATCAGCTGAGTTCTAAAGTGACAATAATGTCAGCTGACAGCAGAGCCCCAGAAGAACTATGCGAGTACTGGAACAAGAGACTAACTTGCAACATTTACACTTCCTGACACCTAGAATTGTTGGCTGCAACGCTAGGCTTGTTGTGTTCTGGTTGATAAGTCAGAAAGGGATGTCCTCCACACATACTGTGAACCTGTATTTTAGAAATCCATAAACAGCAGTGAACAATTTTACCGTCAATTGTACATTTGCTAAGGGAAATGGCCAACCGTAAACACGTGGTGGAAGACGGAGAGTGTTTCATGAGAGGTAGTCATCGGTCCTCTCAGGACTCAACGTCCTCCAGGCTTGGTGGGAGCTTAAAATGTCTACTTAGAAAAGGGTTGTGTGAGTCTGAAACAGCAAGTGGACGTACTCAGCATGTGGTCTACTCAGTAAACTAGAGGGGCTGTGTTAAGTACATTTTTCATGTTGGATCACGTGGAACTAAGAAATCCAAAAACTATTTAGACCAAAATATTCACTGCTCTTCTTTCCTATAGACCAGTAATGGTTTGATGTCTGTTTTTCTTTTATCCATCTTTCAAAACACATCAATCCGAGTCATTAAAAAAAGAACTACTAAATGTAGAGATGATAATTTATGTTTCAATCTCATTTTCTCATCTTAAAAAAAGGAATATTTGTAAGGAATTGTGAGTCTTCTCCTGTGTGAGACACCAGTGACTCACATCAAATAAACAGATGGCTGAGTAAAGGACAGAAAAAAAGAACCAGCGTTTCGCCTCGCGGTGAATTTAGACAGGAAGTGGGGATCCTCTGCTTCTGCTGCTCTCATACTTGTAAGACAAAACAAATTTTGATTAAGCTCCTGGCTGTGAGAAATTGTCTCTCAGCATAAATACAGGCCAAGTCATCATCTCTCCACATCTTTATACACCTGTAACTGAGCAACACATCTCTCAGAAACACTTCATATATCCAGCGATATTTTCGAGAAGAAACATTGTGTTCTGAAGATTAGTATTTATCTCTAGGATGTTAATAACAAAAAGGAAAATCTCAATGGTCCTATTTCAGCTAAAGGTAATGCTGCCATGAAAGCAGCCAAAATGTAAGGGAGGAGAAATCAAATTAAAAAGGTTGGGATACGCATATGACCATCTCCTTCTCAACCAATCAGCTACTCCATTTCCTGCTTTAGTCTGTCCTCAATCCTCACTTATTCAATGGAAAGAAGAATTAGTGTCTTCGTTAGAGTTTCTGTTGCTGTGATGAAACGTCATGACCAAAAACCAACTTGGGGAGGAAAGATTTTATTAAGCTTACACATCTACCACACTGTTTGTCATTGGAGGAAGCCAGGATAGGGGCTCAAGCAGGGCTGGAACCTGGAGGCAGGAGCTGATGCAGAAGCCATAGAGGGGTGTTGCTCACTGGCTTGCTTCCCATGGCTTGCTCAGCCTGCTTTCTTATAGAACCCAGGACCACCAGCCCAGGGATGGCATCACCTACCATGGGCTGGGCCCTCCCCCCATCAATAATTAAGAAGATGCCTTACAGTGGCTCTTATGGAGGCATTTTCTCAGTTGAGGTTCCCTCCTTTCAGATAACTTGTTTGTGTGTCAAATTGACATAAGACTAACCAGCATAATTGGATTGTATGAGAAACATTTATAAAGCTACAATAGCCCAGATCTCAAGGTTCTCTAAAGCTGACATTTTCTCTTGTGGTGATATATTGTATACCCCAATAAATTTGCCTAAAGATCAGAGAACAGAACAAGCCACGAGATTAAACATAGTAGCCAGGCAGTGGTGGCACACACCTTTAATCCTAGCACTCAGGAGGCAGAGATCCATCTTTATCTCTGTGAGTTCAAAGCCACCCTTGACTACATGAGATTGACTCAGTCTAGGAGAGAAACAGAGCCAGGCAGTGGTGGCACACATCTTTAATTCCAATACTTTGGAACCACACACCTTTAATCCCAGCACTAGGAAGGTTGAGACAGGAAATGATATGAGTGGGCAGAGAAAGGCATATAAGACGTGAGGAGACAGGAACTAAAGTCTTCCAGCTGAGGAAAGCTTTTCAGGCTGAGGAGTTCTAGAGGTAAGAGGTGGCTTGCTCCTTTGTCCCTCTGATCTTTCAGCATTTACACCAATATCTGGTACCAGGTTTTTTATTATAAGACCTTTTAGAATTCGTGTTACATCCTCTTTTCTCCAACATCTCATTCTTTGGTGTGGAAGAGATAAAATGACTAAGTGTATGTACCCCAGGATAATGCACTACTAAGGTTCACCCAAAATATAAAATCACCAGAAATAATGTTTTCCAAAACCACATTATTCTGGTGATAAAAGTAACTAAACAAAATATAAAACCACACAGACAATATGACACAGTCTTAGCTCTGTAAACAATGTCCACTCATATCCTGGTGCCCTCAGGGGGAAATGGGGCATCTAATTGGCAGCCTGAGCACACTTGTCTGCCCCCCATCTGCTCTCCAATTACACTGAAATAACAAAAAGAAAATCCACAACCATGGCTTTTTTTTTTTTTTTTTTTAGATTTGTGTAGATAGAATTTGACAGAACAATAAAGAAAAACGAAAGGAAGCCTGCAGCAAAAATCAGCTTTAAACACGTATGTACTGGAGGGGCTTCAAGCTCAGGGTTATCAGGGTCAGGGCATGGAGGGGCTTGGTCAGTCATTATCTGGTCCATGTCTATGCATCATGTGTGTGCAGTGCCTGTGGAGGTCAGAAGAGCCTGGGACTAGAGTTACAGAGAGTTATGAACTGCCATGTGGGTGCTGGGAATCAACCTAGGTCCACTGGAAGAGCAGCCTGGGTTCCTAACCACTAAGTCATCTCTCCAGTCCCTGAGATAAAACCTCTAAAGGCTAGATAGGTTCCAGGTGTGGGCTAACATGAAAGCACAGAACCACTGGGCACTGGAGACACTCACAGGCTTATGGACTCTGCTCCAGCCATCTTAGTCATGCTGTTACAGGGAAGTGATGACGCTCCACTGGAACTCCAGTGAACTGCTGGACTGGGCTGAATGGGAAGGGAGGAACTCTTCCCACCATGACACGATGAAATTCCACGTTACTGGAGAAAGGGCAGAGGAAGAAACCTTGCATCTGGAGGAGGCTTAGCAAACTGTTCCTTGGCCAGAACACTAGCTGAAGCAAGCATTGGGGAGAGGGTGGGTCCCCAAAACAACCCAAACCCATCCAAACCCTGAGGTACACCTGGATGACAGAGCGGTCCCTGATCCTATACTTCGCTAGTAAGCAGTAAATGGCAGTGTGGTGGTTTGAGTGAAAATGGCCCACATAGTCTCATAGGGAGTGACATTATATGAAAGGATTAGGAGATGTGGCTTTGTTGGAGTAGATGTGGCCTTGTTGGAGGAAGTGTGTCACTGGGAATGGACTTTAAGGTTCCAGAAGCTCAAGCCAGGCCCAGTGACTCTCTTTCTCTCTCTCTCTCTCTCTCTCTCTCTCTCTCTCTCTCTCTCTTCCTGTCAATCCAGATGTAGAACTCTCATACACCATGGAACCTCTCCAGCACCATGTCTGCCTGCGCACTGCCATGCTTCCCACCATGACAGTAATGGACTAAGCCTCTGAACCTGTAAGCCAGCCCCAAGGAAATGTTTTCCTTTGTAAGAGGTGACATGGTTGTGGTGTCTCTTCACAGCAATAGAAACCCTAACTAAGGCAAGCAGCAACTTATTGCTGGAAGAGCAGGCCAGGATGACAAGGCTCCCGCCTGTAGCTAGAGTTTTCTCCAGTCCTTCCTGGTCCACAGTCAGGACAAATCTCTCTCACCCACCAGTCCCACAACTGCTCAGACCCAACCAAGTAAACACAGAGACTTATATTGTTTAAATTGTTTGGCCTAATGGCTCAGGCTTCTAGCTATCCAGTTCTTACATCTTAAATTAATCCATTTCTTTATAAATCTATACCTTGCCACGTGGCTCGTGGCTTACTGGCATCTTCACATCTTCACATGCTGCTTGTCATGGCAGCGACTGGCAGTGTCTCCTCCCACCTTCCTGTTCTCTCAATTCTTCTCTGTTAGTCCCTCCTATACTTCCTGCCTAGCCACTGGACAATCAGTGTTTTATTTATTGACCAATAAGACCAATCTGTCTTGACATACAGACCATCCCACAGCACTTCCCCTTTTCTTTTCTTTTTTTTTTTTTTAAAGGAAGGTTTTAACTTTTACACATCTCCAAAGCCAGCTTGGTATATTTGGGAATTTGGGCATAGCTTCTCTTACTACTTCCTGCTGGAGGGGGGCGCTGTATCTTATGGGGACACAAAGAAAATTTTAGGATTATGGAGTAGTCTGTGAGGGTGTATCGTCTGAGCCTTGAATCTGATCTGGATTTTGGATTATCTGGGCCATGGTGTCATCGGAGACCTTTCAGGGGGTCTTGGCTGGTCAAACCTGATGTATCTTAATCTGGAACAAATCCATAGCCTCTGACTTTCTGTGGAAACAAAAGCAGAGCCTCCTTTCCAAAGCAACATATCCTTACATCCAAATTTTGAAGTCACGGTACCTTTAAAATATACATTTTGGTACAACTCAACAGCTTTTGCAATCAAATGTTTTTCTTCAATTACGAATATCAAAGATAACATAATCCAAATTCTCTGTGTGGTAGCCATCTTTACGTGGCTTATTTTTTATATTACCTTGAGCCTATTGCTTTAAACTGCACCATTCTAAGACTGAAATGGTGCTTTGGCTGCTGGCTCCGTCCACCTCAGCTTCCCAACATGGCGGTGGTACGTTTACCGCCAGCTCTGGAAGCCTTCATGGATCTATGCTTCTATCAAAGCAGCGCGTAGCCCAGAAACCTCTTTTTTTGTTTTGTATTAGCAAAGGCTAAATCCACCATGCAGCTTAATGTGCCACTTGCAGACGCCTCATTCCCGCCATACTGCTGGTCAAACACACACACCAGGAACCTGTCATACAGTAGCTCAAACCCGCAGGCTGTGGCTAATTTGAGAGAGACAACTAGGAAGCTGTTTTAGCTCCGTTTTAGAATCTTCTTTTTACGCTTTCTCAGATCTTAAGTGGAAATTTCTGCCCCATGTTGTCATGCCATTTGTAGCTAGAGTTTTCTCCAGTCCTGCCTGGTCTACAGTCAGGACAAATCTCTCTCACCTGCCAGTCCCACAGCCACTTTGACCCAACCGAGTAAACACATAGAGACTTATATTGTTTAAACTGTTTGGCCTAATGGCTCAGGCTTCTAGCTATCCAGTTCTTACATCTTAAATTAATCCATTTCTATAAATCTATACCTTGCCATGTGGCTCGTGGCTTACCAGCGTCTTCACATGCTGCTTGTCATGGTGGCGACTGGCAGTGTCTCCTCCCACCTTCCTGTTCTCTCAATTCTCCTCTCTGTTAGTCCCGCCTATACTTCCTGCCTGGCCACTGGCCAATCAGTGTTTTATTTATTGACCAATCAGAGCATTTGACATACAGACCATCCCATAGCACTCCCCATGAGGTGCACATGTATGGTGAAGAGCTGAAGTCAGGATAAGAGAGGAACACTGAGAACCCTGTCACACACATATACCTCAAGCACTGAGGAGCCCAAGAGGCAATGAATGGGCAGTGGGACAAGTGTGTCCAGTGAGGGTGTGCATAGCATTTATCTCAGTCTCTACTGTCTTTTGCACACTATTTGGCATTTAATGATAAATGGCAAGATGTTTTTTTTTACAAGAAAGAAGAAAATAAAAAGATCTTGGACCAAGTGGTTTTATGTATGACTTCTATAACATCTTTGAGTGACATGAAAATGTTTGCTTAAGTCATTTAAGAAGAAGAAAATGGATATGGATAACTAAGAGATAAGAGGGGGGGAAACAGAATCTCAATATTGAAGGAAGCTCATGGAATGGGACAAAGACACGTGTCATATTTACAGGTCCCCAGATATGATGCCATTTGATATAAACTTGTGAGACTGTGCCATGGCGTGAGAGTCCTGTCTTATTCTGGAGTAGCCATGGAGGGTGGACTCCTTTTAGTTTTCCAGGGCTCTGAAGAAATCACATCTGTGGTTTATGTAGTATGGAAGTTAAGCTCTTTCTAAAACAAATTTCTCTTCTTGTTTGGTCCATAGATGTGACAAGATCCAAATGTGACCAGACTTGACAGAATCAGAAGGGATACCCACCTGGGTTTTCAAAAATTGCTTGAAAATAGAATCTATACTGATTAGCAAGGGGTTTGACTTGCAACCCCAAAAAGTCAGTGCTGTGGGCACACATCTCAGGGGCCCTATTCGGCCCGGACCCGCTTAGGGTCTCTGTCTTGGCGACCTGCTGGCCACAGTGGGACAGTGGGTGGCTGCCTCCTTCTCATGCTAGGAATTTCTTGACTTGCTGTTTGTCCTTTGCGAATCTCAAAATCTCCCTCCATTGCAATCATCTCCTGAGTGGGGAGGGAGTGGGGGGAGGCAGAGGAAAAGGTTTAAAAGCAAAGAAAACAAGGAGGAGGAAGTGACCAGTGCTCAGTGAACCCTCAAGTGTGAAAGACTAATCCAAAAACCACTTAGTAATCACCCCCGTGAGGTCAGACCAGGGGGCATCTCCTGTTACGCACATGCTGTCTCCTCCACCTCCCGCAGAGCCTTGCTTCCTGAAGCCAGGTGACCTTCTGAAATCTGCACCTCTGCCTCTGTGCTGGGGGCATCAGTCCCTTCCTCTGCCACAGCCTCCACAAGCCACCAGCTGCTTCTGAGTTACCACCAGTCTGTTTTCAAGACCCTGGTCTGTGCACCCTAGAGACAGAAACCTGGGTGTAGAGGACTGTGCCTTCTTCTCCTGAGGCCCTGACTGTGTGTGCTACAGAGTGTGTGTGGGGGTGGGGGGAGCCAGTTCCCAGGGAATTCTAATGTGAACCCAGAGGCAGGACAGTGCCTGGAACTCAGCAGCACACAATGTTCAGAAGAGTGCTCATGGGTCCGTCATGCTCAAGGGAACAGTGTTGAAAGACATTTACTTCTTAAGATGTTTGGCCCATGGTCAAATAACATGTTACTGTTGTCAGGTCCAAATGAAACACCAGTTCTCCAAACCCCCAAAGGCAGTCCAGATATCCAGAAATGAGCTCAACCCAGACCATAGGAGGATTTCTGGCAGTTAGATAAAAACCAGCATTCTTCTGGAACTGGTGAAGCAGGTTTCTCTCTACCAAAGGAGCCATTTCCCTCATCACTGGCAGAAGGGACAAATGGCTACCTGTGGTGCCTATTAGCATACCAGTGTGCTGGCCTCCAGGCTCCCTCAGTATTACAAATACCTGTTACACATTTCAGAGTCTCTGCTAGCCTTATGTCTTCTACCCTAAACTGCCCTCATTCTCCTTATAACCCTGCTATTTTAGATATGTTCTCTCTCTCTCTCTCTCTCTCTCTCTCTCTCTCTCTCTCTCTCTATCTATCTCTCTATCTCTCTATGTCTATCTCTCTATCTCTCTATCTCTATCTCTGCTCCTGCTTCTCTCATGGCCAAGTCCAGTCTGATGGCCATGTTCAGTATACTTTCTCTCCCTGCTCGGGACTCTTCCAGATGCCTCTGGCTGTACTCTCTCTCTCATATCTACAATAAAAACTTTCCCTTTAACCATACCGTGGAGTGGTACTAAACACACGTGAACACCAAATTCTCAGCACAAAGGAGATTTTTATTACCCTGGGTGTGTGTGTGGGCTGCCTCTGGATCAGTGGGCTGCCTCTGGGTCAGGCAAAGACAGCAATAGGTATCTCTGGGGGAGTGGTAAATCCTGATTGAACATGTTAGCCAGTGTAGTCAAATAATGAATTTTGATTGCTGGACTTTGGTGTTTTGGTAGCTGGGCCTTGGAGTTTTAGTCAGGAATAAGGAAGTGGCCAAATAAGGGAATAGACCTAGGTGGCTAGCTTTAGGAATGTAATCTAATGGTTTAGCAAGGCAGAGGGAAGAGGGCCTTAATGCCACATCTCTCTTCAAACTCCTAAAATACCCTGGACCCAGAAACTTGCGTTTTCTTTTATATACATTTTATATGAAGGAACTGGTCCTTCCTTTCCCGGTGCTTTCTGGATTTCGCTTTATTTCACTGAAACTCTTGGGAAGACATCACCACTGCTTCTCTCATCACAATACCACCAGACACTGCTCTGGAGTGGCAAGAGTCATCTCTGGGATCCAGAGAGGAAGAAACCTGTCTGGAAAACCCTGTCTTTCATGGGTGCTGAAGGAGACAGTCAGGAAGGTGCTTCTTTGCGACTGTGTTCCTGTCGTCCCAGGAACTGGGTCTGGTCTGTCATCGCTCCCAGTCCAGCTCACATTTATATAAACCAAACGAGCCTAATTCCGTGATGGACAGTGCTATCCCTTCCCTATCTGATCCTTAGCATCAGCTCCAGGACCCTACCATCAACCTGAACATGGGGCCTAACCTTCAGTGACAACTCAGTTGGGAACCCTGGGCTTTCTTGTGGCTTTGGGGACTGTGATAGTGATAATGGTGGGGAGGAAGAGCACAGCTGACTGTAACAGGGTGCTGTGTACCAGGTCCTGTGATAACTAACACTTAACACTCACTACTCTGGTTTCTCAAGTCCTAATGGAACTGGTTTAGTTCTCGCTTGCTACCTTAAAAAAAAAGTCCCCAAAATGTAGCAACTTAAATCAATGCATATTTATAATCCCACAGCTTGTGTGACTCAGGTATGGATGATTCCTGTTTGCCAGGGTCACGTAGAGTGCTGCCTGAGTGCCTTCAACGGAATCAATTGTGAAAGGCATTGCTCCTAAACACTCCTATACACTCTATACACTTATGGACAGAGTGCACTTCTACACGGCTGATAAACTCAGGGCCATTAGCGAAGGGTTCATCAATGGCTGTTGACTAAGAACGTGCTCCTAGTCCTTTGCCAAATGAGTCTTGCTGATACGGCAGCCTCATGCTTCAGAGGTAGTAATCTAGCAGGATGGACCGCTTCCTTCTTTTGCAACCTGGTCATGGAAACGGTTATCATCTCTGCCATAGTCTTCTCTCGAGAATCAAGTCACTGGGTCCAGCTCACACTCGAACAGAGGGGATTACTTACACAGGAGGCCAGAGTCATCAGTGACCATCATAGGAACGTTTGCAGAAGGAGGGAGACAAAGGCTAGACTGCAAAGATAACCCCAAGCACAGAAGAGGGAAGCAGTTCAAGGTGAGAGTTGAAGCTAATATACGTAGAAGGAGGAAGGGTCTGCTATTGTATTTGACCTGGGTCTCTTCCTGTCTCTCCTAACACAAAGGTGGACTAAGGAGGTGGTGGGCACAAGGCTAAAGGGTGTAAGTAGAAACACCGTGACGTCCCACAAACAAACACCTGCCCATCGGAAAAGCAAATGACCAGCGATGACAACGGAGAAGTGTAGCAAGCATCTGGGTGAAAATGACTCAGAAGCCCTTGTGGGAAGACGGCTTTTGCCATGGTTGTGCGAGGGTATCAAATAGAAAAGATAGGAAGTAAGGCAGGAAGCAGACCTGGAGTAAGGTGTTTGCAACCACAGACTGTCAAGATGAAGGAAACAAACCAGAGTACATAAGGCAGCTCCGAAAAGATTTCCTTCCTTTTTTTTTTTTTAAGATTTATTTATTATGCATACAGTGTTCTGCCAATGTGTATGCTTACATGCCAGAAGAGGGCACCATGTCTTATTATAGATGGTTGTGAGCCACCATGTGGTTGCTGAGAATTGAACTCAGGATCCCTGGAAGAGCAGCCGGTGCTCTTAACCTCTGAGCTGTCTCTCCAGCCTTGCAAAAAGATTTCTAAGGCAATGTTACACAGAGCAAAGGTGTAGAGGAGAGGGTGAGGAACATTGTTCGGCAGCATCTGCTAAGATAAATTCTACTTGACATATCTTAGGGGGAAGGTTGCAGATTTTTCAGAGCCTTTAATCTGCCAGTGTGCTGTGTGATGCTATGTGGGGGACAGAGAGTGGAGAACGTAATAGGAGGCATTTCTGATGTGTGCTTTCTTGGTACACACGGTAGCCACAACGTGCTGCGACCTTGTGGGGAATGCTCTTAGATTCAATGCCTGTGGATCATTTTTGAGAGCGGGAAGAGGGTTGGGTGAAACATTTATAACCAGGAATGGTGGCCTGCGCTACCGCCATAGAGAATAAACACTCACGGGAACCTGTTAGCCAGAGGTGATGATGGGATTGCACCATCCGCACCCCAATGACGGGAAGGATCCCAAAGCAGAACTCAAACAGCAGTCATCACACCATCCTCCTTCACAGCCATGCCCACGTGCCCCCACATGGCCCCTCTCCAGTATGCACCTTCCGTCTCCTCCTGGAACGCTCTCCTATCAACAGAAGGATTACTCCCTGGCCTGCTCCTGGGGGAATTTCCCCAATATCAGGATATCGGGGCAATGAAGGGCAGAGTCTCTGAGATAGCAAGACAAAGACGCTAAGAGTCTTGGAGAAATGTCTTCTTAGTGCTGAGAGAGAAAATGAAATCAGGAAAAGATTCCTTGCCAAACAACAGAAGCAATCGTTTATGGGGAGATGTTAACTTCTGTAGCTTTTAGAGGAGAATTCCCTACAGTGAGGGCTGAGAGACCAGTGCCTTCATAATCAAAAGGTTTAGGACCTCTCCTCTAGTACCTGGGAGCAGCTAAGGTCCTACCCACTAACCAGGAGCCAACTGGCTACGTGCACCCTTCCCTTCCTGGAGGACACAGTGTTATGTTTCTAGTTTCCCCCTGGAGGATATTACAGTAACTTTCAGTGGTTAATGAATAGCTTCCTGGTGCCTGCTTCACTTAATTGTTCAAAGGCCGTTTGCTCCTGTGTATAAGGCTGCGACTTGGCTAATGAGTGCACTTCCCTGAGCAGGCCTGGAAGCAGAGGAGTGGCAGGGTCAGACAGGCTCCAGAGAAGCAGGGATGCAGAACAGGACTGTTCTAATTCTCTGTGCCCTCTCCCTCCTCACAGGCTTCCTGATGATCTGCCTGGGGGGCTTCTTCATCTCCAACTCCATAGTCCACTCTCAGAGGAATCTGGTCATGTCCTACGTGCTTCTGCCTATGGGGTTTATGATCCTTCTGAGTGGAATTTTCTGGGCCACTTACTGCCAAGCAAGTGAAAACAAAGAGATGTTCAACCATGCGCTCAGACAGCACCTTGCTTCCCAGGACCTACCCCTGGCCACAGTAGACAGGTACGTGCTGAGCGCCAGAGGGCATGAGAAGGGCTGAGATGAGCCACAGTGTGGGAAGTGGAGTGATGTATAACTCCCCAGTGGATCCACTTACATGAGGCTTTGCATCTAGGCCTGAAGTTCCACTATTGGAGAGTTTGCTCTGGGGTCTTAGTGTGGAAGAGCAAGGCTGATAGTAGGGAAAACAATGGGGTGAGGGGGAATTCTCTCAGGGTAAGAGCCTCACACCCCTGGCAAAACCTCACACACAGCAAATTAAGGGGCCCAACTCCTAGGTTCTTCTGATGTTTTGGGGGTGATTTTAGTAAAATGTGGGTGATGACTAGCATCAATCTCCTGATTCTTGTCCTAATACAAGGACGTCGTTCTTAAGGTAAAGGATGTAAGAATTTATAAGACCTTTTGTGTTCTTCATGCAAGAGTAGGAAGTCCATAAAATGTCTTGGTTATCCCATGCACACTGAATAAGAGTCCTCTCACCAGTGACTCTGCATTGTTGCTATCCGTCACACCCGTGACAACAATCAGAGCCCATTTCCAGGGTTAATTAGACTAACCAGGAAGAAGTTCCTTGGGTTTGACCAAAAATTAAGATAGCAGGAGTGATTTAGAAGGTGCTTGTAGAGTGATCGTGTGTGTGTGTGTGTGTGTGTGTGTGTGTGTGTGTGTGTATGTATATGTACATATATGGTATGCTTGTGTGTGTGTATGAATGTGTGTGTGTTTTTGTGTGTGTAAATATGTGGTATGTTTGTATGTGTGTCTATGAATGTGTGTGTGTATGTGTATGTGTGTGTATGTATATATATCTACCTCTACACTGTGAAATCCTGCTAATAGTAACTGAGAGCCTTTAGGATGCATCTGAAATTTGCTAACACATTTATATATATTCCCTCGTCTGGAGTATTCAAAAGTGAATAATGACAATCTTGACACCCCTACCTCACTGCCCCTGACTGCTGCATCATCCTGAGATGCTCACCCCACAGAGTTAAATCGGAAAAATTCCATATCTCAAAAGCTTTGCACTCAAAATGGGCAACCAGGCAGAGCTCTCCAAGCAAATGTTCCTCCAGTGACGGAATTCATGGCAGCAGTCCTCTTGGAGTCTCTCAAGTGGTTCCAGGGAAGAGCTTACCTTTCTGTCCCCATGACTCAGCCTTAGCTATTCCTGGGAAAGGTCGAGACTTACATCGTACAGTAGACAGCTCCTTCAGCCATTTGGCCCTAGGCCTTGTGACATTTGGAGTGGCGCAGTGGCCACAAATGGCAGACCCTGTTCTGTTGTGGTTACTCACCATAAACACTCCCTTTGGCACTGGATAGATTACCTCTATAAATACACAACTCATGCAAACTCACCCTGGCTCCCTTCCACTCGCCCCACCCTCACCTTCATTCATGGCAGAGGAGCCAGGGTGAGCAATTACAAGATGATGAACAAGTCCATCAACTGGAGTGAATGACCTTAACTATGGGCAGGCCAGCATAGCAATGCTGCAGCCGAATACCTCGCAAAGCTATCAGCTGGTGCCTTGTGGGACCTGAGCCTGTTTCCTATATTTTCTCTGGAACCAGCTGCCCAGGACTTGACAGTGTGTCAGGAGAGAGCGGTGGCATCCCTCAGATCAGGGACCTGCATGGAATTGGTTTCCATTCATTATTTTGTTGCTTGTGAAACTCTGAGGCCTTGAGAGCAATGGAGTGGAAGATGATGTGTGTACAAGGATTGAGTACTGGCTAAAGAAAGGTTCACGGTCAAAGTCTCTGTGTCACCTAGGGCTGATAAGGACAGTGCACTGAAAGGCTATTTTCTGGACCGAAAGAGCAAACAAGGGTGAATAGCTTGGAATACCTGTCTGGAACAGGCGGGCTGCTCTGGCTGGAAGGGGATTGATCCTACAAGAAGGGTGCGCAGTTTTTAGAAACTGGTGATGTCAGAAAAGTACATCTGTTTCAAACTCAGTGTTTCTTAGCAGTTTAGCTTCACACAATGCGAGTTGAGAGAGGCAGACATATGCTTCTTCACCACCAAGACCTAAATAACACATGCATCTTTGTGGCATTTCATCTCACAGGCCCGACTTTTACCCCCCGACTTATGAAGAAAGCCTGGATGCTGAGAAACAGGCCTGCGCTGCAGGCAGAGGGCTTCTGGGATTCCCTCCTCCTCCATATACAGCGACAAGCCTTGAACTTGAAGATGAAAATGACCCACAACCAGAGGCCCCACCCCCCTACCAGGAGAGCACAGCAGATGCAGTGGTTACAGCAGAGGCACAGGATGCCGATGCCCAGGGACCAAGGCCGGTACTGAAGGCAGGGCCTACTCTCCTGTACTCAGAACTCACCAGCTGCTGAGGAGACAGGCTGGCCAGGGACTGGGAAGTTGCTCTGCCACTCTGCACTGGAGCAAGGCCACCATGGGTTCAAAGGCAGCATGGAGCCGTTGAAGTTCACAGCCACCAGCAGGAAGTTGGTGCAGAGAAATCCCATGAAGCCCAACCCAAGTGAACCTTAGACTGAAGAGAAAGTATATGGCCAGGCCTTCCACCTCCCTGCTAACCCCATGACCTCAACTCAAGCCTGCAGGTGCACTTACTGTTGGTGGGACCGCCACAGCCCTTCACATACTATGTCCAAAGACTCTCAAAGGGAAGACTGCCTGGGAGGCAGCCTTGGAGTCAGCCCACTGACCATGCTACCTGAGTGACACCAGAGCTCACACACATCATGGCAAGTGCCCTAGGAAGCTAGGGACACTATTTTGTATCATTTTATTTTAATTATGTATGTTTTTTTTTTCTGTATGAAAGGGAAGAGACTGCAATATTTGCTTTTAAATGGTACAAACACAAAACACTGAGTTACCTCTTCAAGAGGTCCTGATACAGGCACATAGGGGTTCTTACCAATTCAAGTTGACTAGATAGAATACTTAATTCATGATCCAGGGAGTCAAGAGTGATGGTAATATACAATGTATTACAGATCTTGTAAAATTTTAAAATGTTTATATGCAGTTTTCCAGGATGCTCCCCCGACTCACATTCAGAATGTAAGAGATCAAAAACTGTAAGGTCATGTTTCCATTACTGGGATGTTTTTTGTGTCTCAAGATAGAGAACTAGACTTAAAAACCCAATGGTCCCTCCTTGGTTTTATTTTCTTGGTGGGGTTTCTTAATCAGAGAACAGGTTGTGGGGAGGATATTGGCAGGACACACAGGCTGAGACTTTGAACGTGGAGGAGGGTATCCATCTCCCCGCCTCAAGTTCTCTCTCTCCCAAGTGAGGCATCTATGCTCAGGTGGATATCTAACAGTTACGGCATGCCTTTCACGTGGTGGGTTCAGCTAGTCCTCCATGTGTGTTGTTTAGCCCCCTACCCCATCTTTAAGAGGTGGGTGTTATGAGCGTTCCTGTTTTAGGGATGTGTCAACTGAGGTTTTGAGGATTCAGGAAATGTGTTCAATAAAACAGCGGCCTCAAGGAAGGTGAAGAATCGAAGGGCACATGATGGGGGTCACTCACCTCACACTTTTGAGTTAGGCTGCCTATGTCTTTCCTCTTTCCCGGACACAGCTTAGATTTCTCGTTCCATGTCAAAAGTGACCCCTAACAGAAAGTAGGGTTCCAGGTCACTGCCACACCGTCCACACTTGAAGAAGCAGATGAGGTGACTTTAGGATGATTGGGCTTTTCGGTTAAAATGTGCCAGCCTGTGTCCTGTCTGTGAAATGGGCCCTCTTGTACAGTTTTCCTGAATCCTACAGAGGGCAGCCACGATGACGGTCACAGGAGAAGAGCCTTTGAAAACTCACAGGGAAGGATGAAATCTTGCAAGAAGAGAGTCATCAAGGTGGGACCGGGTATCCATGGTCTCTGCTTCTCCATTGGTGGGGAGTACACAGTTTGTGAACGGACTGATAAAAGCATAAGATGCCAAGTGAACAAAACCCTAGTCCATGAATCCTGCTTTGAATCCTGGACAATGAGGGAATGACTAGATAGGAGGGCCACTGATGACTGTTTAGCAGGACGGTGACCATTTACTAACAATGCAAATTGTCATTTCTTTCCTGTCATCTCCTCTCATCGCCTTCCCGAGCAGTGTCCCCCACTGGTCTGAATGACCAGCATTCTACCCAGATCTGAACATAGAATAGATGTATTTTCTACTACTGAGGAACAGGTGAAACAAATGTATAATTTGGTTTGCATATTTTGTATTAATCTCCTTAAGGCAATAAATTTTGTACTCAGAGTCTTTTTGAAATTTATTTTGTGGGTGTGTGTTGTACATGAATGTGTATGTGCATAAGTGCATGCATGTGTGCACACATGGAGTAGTCGGGGGCTGTTGTTTCAGGTAAGCTGGCTGGCAAGTGGAATTTCCAGGGATCTTTCTAGGTTCCTGGCATGAGTGAGGATTTAAGCTAGTTCCTCATTCTTCACAGCAAGCATGCTAACCCCTGAGTCACCTCTCCATTACCTCAGACTTTTCTTCCTTCCTTCTTTTTTTTTTTGTCACTTTTTGTATCAGAAAAAAAAATCAGTAGAGGATCCTAAGTCATGGTAGCATTCTCCACAGTATCAAGATGAGTTCATATTTCTACAAACCCAAACGTGATTGACAACAGATGTTGCTTCAGAAAACAACCTGGTGCTTCCTTTTTAAAAAGAACACTGAAGTTGGGCATGGTGGCATACACTTGTAACCCAAGCACATGTAAGGCAGAAGCTGGAGAATCAGGAGTTCAAAGTCAGCCTTCGAAGGAAGGAAGGAAGGAAGGAAGGAAGGAAGGAAGGAAGGAAGGAA
>CABHPQ010001487.1:38330-78865 GCA_902168405.1 Peromyscus aztecus | reverse complement strand
GTGGCTCTCCAAAATATGTCTACCCAGAGCCTGTGCATGTGGCTGCACTTGGAAGATGGTCTTTGTGCTAAGTTAAAGACTTCCAGGTGAAGGGCCGGGCGGTGGTGGCGCACGCCTTTAATCCCAGCACTCGGGAGGCAGAGGCAGGCGGATCTCTGTGAGTTCGAGGCCAGGCTGGGCTACCAAGTGAATTCCAGGACAGGCGCAAAGCTACACAGAGAAACCCTGTCTCAAAAAAAAAAAAAAAGACTTCCAGGTGAGATCACAGTAGACCACTTGAACTCCACGTGTGTTGTTCTTATGTGTGTGTCCTCGTAAGAAAAAGATGGGGAGACCTAAGATCCAGAGAAACAGGGTAACAAAGATGTTGAAGATAAGGTAGAAAAGCCAATTATTAGATTCTGACTTGTTGATTTATTTAGTGACTTAAATGAAGCACTGCGTGTACTGCCTATTTGCCAAGAATGACTTGACTTGCTACCTGAAACAGAAACACCTGGAGAAACAGCTGAAACAATGAGTTGTTGCCTGTAACAACCTGCTGACTATCATAGACACTACTACAACATCTTGTCTGCTTGCTTGCCTGCCTACCTTGTCGTTTTAGAGTACAAAATGAGAATGCCTACTGGACCTGGGCCTGAGGCCTTTCAAAAGCTATGCTGATTTCAGTCCACTAGTGAAGACATTTCCTCTTGTAATCTCATTGGTGTCAGAGTATATATTCCAGAAAGATTCCCACAACAACGTTAAAAACAGAAGCAGAGACAGGAGTTAGGCACCTACATATCAAGGACATCATGACTGGCTGGAACTCCGAAGATGCCAGCAACTCATTTTCCCCCAGAGTTTCCAGAAGAGACCAAGCTGCCAATGAATTTCTGGCCTCTAGAACCAATGGTGAAGGAGTTACCACTTCACCGTCACTATATGCTACTCACTTTAATGCTAATGCGCTACAACAGACCTAGAAAACATACTTACCTCCAAAATACATCATGCTCAATCATGCTGTCTGGCACTTGAGGGTCACTCACCCCAGTAACAGTGACTTTTCCCTCTACTGCCACCTGCCCTCAGTCCAGCCATGTACTGCAATGTCAAGATCCCAAACCATCAACTGAACCAAAGACCAACCACTTCCCAAAAAGCAAATCCAGAGCATTTCCCTGGCACTGATGCACAGATTGAGCCTCTTCCCTAACCAGACGCTCACCTCGCCATCTTTTCCCACTCACTCCTGGTCCATTATTTCTATAAACTCCCACCACTCACTGACTGCAACTTAGCTCTCTCATCTTAACCTACTCTCTTGTACCTTCCACCTCTTGGATCTATGCATTCCAATAGCTTGACTAGTTCTTTTCTGTTCATTTGTTGTGTTTGTTTTTCCTGGAAGGCCATGAAACTTTGTTTCTCCATTACTTTATAACTTTTAAAAAGGTTTTGCAATCATAAAACTTCACTCCATTATCACATACTATGAATCCTGTAGAATATTTTGTTAGTGTTACCTATGGTAAAGAGTTTCAGGAAGTAATAGGCCTTTCCCGAGTCACAACAGTATGAGAAGAGGCAGAGATAGGGCAAAAACCATGGTCATCAGTCCTGCACCTATATTTTATTTCATTTTCTGTTGTTTTCAGCTACATTACACCAACTGTCACACAGCCACCAACTTCCCAAATAAAACACAACAGGTATCTGGTGTTAATTAATTACCTATGAAGTCTCAAAGGTTAAAAGAATAAATTCTCCAGAACAGCATAAAAATATGTTAACTGATGACAGAAGTTGAAGAACACTTGATACATAAAGACATTTGGCTAAAACGTCAAGCAGAAAACATTAGAAAGCAAGCAGAATAACACAGAAGAGTGATAACAGTTATATATTTGTTTGTTTGTTTGTTTACAAGAGGGGCAAGGAGGAGTAGGGCCCAGTTAACTAAATATAAAGATGTATTTTAAAAAAAAACATAGAAATCCATTATTTTGAAAGCTAATTATAAAATGAAGTTTTTAAAAGTGTAAACACAAGTCAATGCTTCCCCCAGAAGAAATCACAATGCCAAATGTGGGATATTTCTCTATGAGTTATTGGTCAAAGAGGCCCCAGAGGAGCCCTAAACAACACAGGCTGTTGCCATTGCTTTTGCCCACTATAACTAGATGGTAAACTCCTATTGCAGAAGACATAACACTCTGGTTACAAAACATGCAGAAATCAATCTGGAACTGACCTGCAAACTCCTTTTCTGACAGCTAGCTTTATAGTGCCAGAAGGTGCTGTGTAGGCTGAAGGAGGAGAAAAATCATCAATAATCTGCACTGGTGAACCCTGACTACCAACCTGACAGACAAGATGTGTCCACTGGCACAATAGTGGCATGAAGGTTATGGGGCAAACAATCACTTTCTGGTGAGATAGGAAGCTTGCTCCATAGGAAGGAATCCATGCTTGGCACTGTAGACCTGGTAAAAAGCCCATGACCTGGGATCCTGGGTTCTAGAAGGGAATCTACTATTACTGTTTTACTAACTGGGCATGATGTCAAACTGCCTTCTAAATATTCTTATTTCTACCCACAGATTAGTGCTGCTCTCAACATTGGTCAGAGAAGCTTCTTTCTGCAGTGGGCAGCAGCTAGTCCAATGACTCCTAACTAGTCAAAGTGCTGAAGATAAGGAACTCTTAAGTATTCCACCCTAAAAGGGGCATCTACATCAAATCCTAGCCCCACGGCTCAGGGCACATCTCAGAAGAGAAAGAAGAAAGAATGTGAGAGACAGAGGGTAGGGAGGAGTACTTCAAATGCTGTGTTCTGAACATGACATGACTATTGCTCATGAACTCCCTGCAGCTGTGGTTACCTGCACAAGATCAACACTTCAAAATCATCTAACATTCCAGCAGGCATCACTGACTGGACTCTGTAGATTGACAAGAGGAGAAGCAGGTGAAAGAAAGGAAAAAGAGAGGGAGAAAGGGAAGGATAATACATGAAGAAGGGAAGATGGGGGGCCATGTTGGGAGGTGTCATGGGGAAGTGAAATTAGAGGTGGATAGATAGCGGAGACACACTATGTAGTAATGTATGAAATTATCAAAGAATCTATAAAACAGCAACAAAAGAGTCGCTGGGGAAAATGCCCATACATAGGAATTGGGGGCATTTATAAGCAAAACAAATTGAGTTTTCCTCCACTAAACAAGCCATTGGACTTCGGTTTACAGTCTCATGCCAATTGCTTTGGGTAATATGTTCAATATAAAGAAAGTTGCCCAAGTCCTTGGGGAGCTTATAGGCTGGACTTAGAGGTACAGGAAGAGTTAAGTTAACAAAACAGGAAGCTGGGTCTTCAAGAATGCAATGTAAACTCCATAATAGGGCTGGAGTATAGCTCAGAAATGAAGCGTAGGCTGAGCATGTGTAAGATGCAGGGTTCAATCTTCAGCTCCAAAATAAATAATAGTCTAAAAATTCTCTAAGACTCTATAATACAGTGGTTCTCAACCTTCCTAATGCTGTGACCCTTTAATATAGTTCCTCATGTTGTGGTGGCCCCCAACTATAAAATTACTTTCACTAATACTTCATAACTGTAATCTTGCTACTGTTAAGAATCATAATGTAAATATCTGATATATAGGATATCTGATATATAGCCCCTGTGAAAGGGTTATTCCACCCCCCAAAGAGGTCAGGACCCACAGGTTGAGAACCACTGTTATAATAGAACACAGCTTGGATTAGTAGTGTTCTAGACAGTTCTAGGTTAGTAGTGTTCTAAACCAAATGGCTATTTTGGTTAAAAACTCTAGATCTCTGATAAACAACTTCATATAGGAAAACAGGCTCAGCCATTAACTTTGGGAGCCACTGAGTCATTGAATATGATTATGAATGTGCACTGGTACAATCTTCAAAAGATGTAAGAATCAGAACTCTCCATTTTGGCACTCAGTAACCAGTATGTCCACTCTTATAGCACTACTGTCTTAATTAGGGTTACTACTGCTGTGATGAAACACCATGACGGAAAGCAACCTGGGAAGGAAAGGGTTTATTTCACCTACAGTTTCATAAAATAGTTCATCATCAAACTCTAGCTTGTGTAAAGTTGACATAAAACTAGCCAGTACAACTACTATAGGTAGAATAAGGGCCTTCAGACCAAGGTGATTCATGGCGTAGTGTTTATAATAGAGGCAAAATGCAAGCATTCTACACCATTGACTAAATAAGGTCAGGTGTAACTGATAAAAACTTTGCATATGTTTATATGTGTATATATGCATAAAGACACACACATAATGAATAATACAGATATCCACAGCAGGTACATTATGAGTACATTATGTAGCTCTCTAAGTACTTTTACATTCAAAGTAAGTCTGAAAGCTACAAAGGAACTGAGAAAGTTGACTGTTCTGAATGGGACTCCAGCTGATTTTTCTTTTCTTGTCTTTTTTTGTGTGTGTTTTTTCGAGACAGGGTTTCTCTATGCAGTTTTGGTACCTATCCTGGATCTCACTCTGTAGACCAGGCTGGCCTCAAACTCACAGAGATCCACCTGCCTCCACCTCCCACGTGCTGGGATTAAAGGCATGCGCCACCACCGCCCGGCCAGCTGATCTTTTCTATACTTGTTTTTGAGAAAAATCTCCAACAAACTTAATTGTTTGGATGCAGGTGTGAGCGTGCATGAGTGTGTGTGTGTGTGTGTGTGTGTGTGTGTGTGTTTGAGATGAGAAAGGGGTGCTAACAAGACAAAGCAAGCACATGTTCAAAGTGGCTGCCTTTGATTTCCCATGCTGAGGACCTCCTGAGGTGTACGGGCAGTCCAAAGTTGTGCTCAGACACAGAGCCTGACACCCCATGTAACCAGAGACCATCTTTTGTTTAACCTCACTCCTCCCTGGGTAAGAACGTTATCTATGGATCACAGAATTGGGAGCTAGCTCTTCCCCCAACACTACTGATTGATTTTGAAACAAGTTGAGCTTAACATTATTGTGTCAATCATAGCTTCACAACTGAGTTGTCAGGAAGAAAAAATGCCTACTGTACTCGGAAATGTCAAGTATGACCCAACAAATGTCAAATAAAATTGAACTGTTTGCAAGAACTTATGGGAAGCCTGAGCAAGACCCTCTGGAACTATGAGCTGTATATTTGGTTGAGTCTGAGGTGCTGAAACCAAGGCTCTCCTCATCTGCACGGTTCCTTGCACAGTAAAGCCTGGTAATTTCTGAAGAGAATTTTATCCTCTGTATCCTTGGATATGGAATGAGCACATGTCCCAGCATGCATCCCTGTGTATAAATGCACCAGGGGTTGTTGGCAGGTGGTGGTGGGAGCAGCGCTGTGTTACTAAGGCATATAGAGATGCTGGGTAACACTTTCTTCGGATGTTCCCATGGTAGTCATTTCTCAAGAGCAAGCTTCAGGAATGTAGCCAAATTAAGAAAGTACAAGACCAAATGGGGTTTACACATAGCTGTGTCCTTTACCCCCAAAACAGTGGTGACCAGAAGTGACCACACATCTATGTGCAACATAATGAGCTCCCTTCTGCCAGCTTTTTGTAAAAAGGATGAGAAGACCTGTCAATAGCAAGTGACTTTCTCTGGACACATTACTCTTTCTCAAAAGGGTAAAAATTCACCACTTTCTAATAGAGGAGTGTGGGCACTCAAGTGACAGGATGTTCCTTTGATTTAATCCAATCAATATTTACTAAGCACTTCTCCATGACAAGTTCTTTATACCAGAAAAGCAATGCTGAGCCTCGAACTTCTGAAGTTCAGACTGCAGTTAGGAAAGCAGAAGAAAAGCAGACAAAGGTAAAAACCATGAATGTGAACCGACAACACAGCAGCACCCCAAAGATATACCCAACTCAAACACAGAGGCAGAGAGGCTTCATGCAACACTATCCAATGAGGGGAATGTGAGCACTAAAGAACCAAAGGAGAAAAATGATGCTAAAGATCCAGAAATATTGGAAAGCTTGCTGGTAGATTTCAATTGGCCAAGAATAAAGTCTACCCTATAGAAGAGTTAGATAGGTTTTTAGATGCAGAAATGGATGGGTGTGGTGGCCCATGACTTTAATACTAGCATTCAGGAGGCAAGGGCAAGATGTCTGTGAGTTCAACACCAGCCTAATCTACATAAGGATTCTAGGCCAGCCAAAGCCATACAGTGAAACTAACTCTGTGTGTGTGTGTGTGTGTGTGTGTGTGTGTGTGTGTGTGTGTGTGTGTGTAGAAAGAGAGAGAGAATAATTAAAACAAGTGTTATTCATTTTAAACTGTGAAGAACTAAATTTCAATATTTATTATTTATTTAGGTATACATACATATATATACCATGTGTGGTTGGGTACCCACATAGGCCAAAAGAAAAAAGCTTGAGTTAAGAGTTGCAGGCAGTTATGAGACTCCTGAGTATGTACTGAAATTTGAACCTGGATCCTCTAAGCACAACAAATGCCTTAACTGCAGAGCCATCTCTCCAGCCCCTGAAGTACTACTACCTTTTAACTTATAATACTCAAATTAGAACAGTCAAATAAACAGTCAAACGTAGTGGTGCACACCTGTGGTCCTAGCACTAGGGAAGTAGAGGCAGGAGGTTTAAGAGTTCGGGGCAAGTCTTTGCTACATATTGATTTCAATTCCAACCTATGCTACACAAGACCTTGACTAAAAAAGAGGATGGAAATTAAGGACCCCTACTATTTCTCACATCACCAACCAAATCTGTCCTTGGGTCATTTGGAAGTTTTATGTTTAGAAAGTACTAAAGGAAGTTTGCAGAAAGCATGGCATACATATGCACCTCATTTTTAACACATTTATATACAGTGGCATCTCCTGCCCCTAAACCCCACCATCGATTACATCACATACAACTATTTTCCCACAAAGCCACTCTCAGTTTACGGTTGGTTCCTTATGTCAAATTCCCATGAATCCCATTAGCAGTTAGATTGGCTCTGCAGGTTAATTATATGCACCAATAAAGCAGAAAATACCATATAGTTAACTACCTTTTATCCCTGAAGTCAACTATAAACCTCTTCCTCAGCTTCCATCTGAACCCCACCAGTTTGGGTTGTGCATTTACCAAGGGCTCTTATACATGACCATCACCTTCTATCATGCCACCTCCTGTCATGTCACTGCCCACCATGCCACTTCTGTCTCCTGTTCCATCCATGCCCTGTTCTGACAGCACACTGGTCAAAGCGTCGTTATCTGCCATGCCTTGCCCATGGCTCTCCCTGCTTCTGCTCTGGCTCCTCACAGGGTAGTTTCAACACAACCAAGTGGGTCCTTTGAAAAATGTTAGTTCTCTGCTCAAATTAATGCAAAGCTTCTTAAAGTGGAAATTTATCACTACACTCCTAAGGGTCTGTCTGTATTTTTTACTTTTGCTGTACTAACAAATTACCTGAAGCCTGATGGCTTAAAACTGCATTCAAACTCATTTATCATGTGGTAATGCTTATAGGTCAGAAGTTTGGCACAAAGTGATGGGATATTGTGCTTGACAGTCTGTACAGGCTAAATCAAGCTATAGGCTAGGACTTGAATTCTCATTTGGGATTCACAGTCTTCTCCCTAGCTCACTAGTTACTGAACGCATTATGTTCCTCCCAGCCGTGGGACTGAGGTCTCCACCTCCTGAAGTCAGTACAGGACACTGAGCTCGTCTCTTGCTCTACTTGTTTCGAATTTCTACCCCTCTTTGAGTTCCTCATCTGCTCCTGTGATCACACTGGCTCCCCTTAGTTAGTCAAGGATAATCTCCCAATCCCGGGTCAACTGATTAGTAACCTCTGCAAAGTTACTTCTATGCAAAAATTACACCTGCAAAGTCCTTTCACATATTTCACACAGTGTCACATATTCACAGGTATAACACCACCAACAAAAGTCTTGAGAGAAGAATTTTGCTGATAACAATATCCACCCACCTCCAAAAAAGTATGTCCTGCATAACAACTCAGGACTGCAGAGATAGGTCTACAGTTAAAATGACGTACCGCTCTTCCAGACATGAGTTCAATTCCCAGCATCCACACAGGGTAGCTGCCTGTAACTCAAGCACAAGGGATCTGACACCCTCTTCTGGCCTATGTGAGCAACTGCACACACATACAAAAACTGAAACACAGAAACACACATTTTTTTAAATGTTGCAATAATTTTTCTTTTATAAATCTCAAACATAGCAGCATTAATCATAAGCACTGGAAATTCAGAAAAACATAAATGTCCAGCAAGTGGGAGATGGATAAAATGTGCTCTGTCCATATAATCACATGCCATTCAACAGCATATAAAACAGCTGACCAATACGTGCAACAACATGAACCTCAGCAACATCATATTACGAGGAAAGAGCCAGGCACAGGGCCACAGGTCATATGACACCGTTCAAAAGCCTGCTACAATGATAATAAGCAGCACAGAGCCACACTGCCCCATTGGGAAGGTAGAAGCATGAAGCATGAAGACAGATTTGAGGTCAGCCGCGAGACCCTGTCTCCAAAGGCAGGAAAGGAGAAAAGAGGGGAGAAAATGAGGAACAGGGAAGGGGGACTGAGAGAGGAGAGAACAGGGGAAAAAATGAGGGAGGGGGAAGGGGGACTGAAAGAGGAGAAGGAAAAAGACAAGTCAATAAGGACAAAAAATGCATCACAGTAATCGGGGACAGGGTGATAGCAAGATTACAGTAAGTGGCCGTGAGGGGTTTCCCTGGGAACGACACTGTTCTAAAACTGGATGGTGGTGAGGACAGTGCAACTTGACATTTATTACAGGTCACCGAAATGTACATCTGATGTGGGTAAGTTTGTGACATAAAAATATAACATAACTTAAAATTAAAAAACAAATATCATATCTGCAAAATGTGCTTCCCTTTCATGTGCATTTACTGCACCCAAAGCCCTACCCAATCTCCATTCCCTGGGCTCTAGCCTGACCTCACTGCACCCTCTTGCACTGCAGCCTGCTCCTGCTATACTGACATAACTGTCACCTGACTACTCAAGGCACATGCCTGCCTGGAGCCTTCCAATAAATCCCTTCGGATTAGGTTAGCATTGCTTTGGGGCTGGCTCTCTCTGGAACTAGTTCTGATCTAACCTGGCCTTGCCCATGGAAGAAATATGATCAGGACAGTCAAACACTCCTCTCAGTTTCTTTTTCTCTGTTATGGAGAAAAAGAATGAATGATTAATGAAAAATGATCACATGGTAAAAATGATACAAGTTGGATACTGTAATACTGAGAGATGAGGCAAGGGGCATTTTTCAGAACAAGAATACTCCATCACCTGTCTCTAGTTGCTAGTGGGTGACGATAAGCTGCAGACATCTAAGAGCTGAGTGCACAGACAGCCACCACGATGAAATGCCTTCTCCCTGGGGCCACTCCTCCACTAAGGGCACTGCCTTATTCCAATTATTTCCATGCTAGAGTTCCCTCAATATTTGCAAAATAATGCCAACCAATCCCTACCTAAATCAGCAAAAATAAATAAATAAATAAATAAATAAATAAATAAATAAATAAATAAAATACTATATTATCATAACAACACAAGTAGTTAAATAAATTGCAATGGTTTACCAAAAGGAACTCATGATTTCTATGTTTTAAGCCAGATTTTTGTGTTTGTTTTTTCTGTAAAGAAGATAAAACATTCTACATGCTTGTAACTCTCATGACTTTCACAGAGGCTTAAGCTACTAAGCCAAACCTCCCAGCCAACATCTACAGGGCAGAAGCTAGAACACCCCTGACCAACACCCTGGAAACCACAGGATACTCAATAAGCCCTAAAATGACCTAGACTACATGAAACAGGATTCTCTCTCTGCAAATAAAGTTATTTATAGGGAAGAGGAAGGGGAGGTGAAGAGGGGCAACTAGGTGAACCAGGGTTCAGGTAGCTGCAAACAAGAGACCCTGTCTCAAACAAGGTGACAGACAAAGACTGACACCCAAGATTGTCCTCTGACCTCCACACACATAGGCACGTATGTGCTCATACTCATACACATGAACACACACACACAAGAAAAAAAGAAAAGAAGAGAGAGAGGAGGGGGAGGGAGGGAGGGGGAAGGGAGGGAGAGGGGTAAAAGAAGTGGGAGAAAGGGAAGAGGAAAGAACAAGAAAGGGAGAGAGATTAATGAGATTTATTGATTTTGAGCAATCAGAAATAAGCAGGTTGTGCAGTAAAAGTCAATACACCAATTCAATCCTCAGGCAGCCAATTAATGTAGCATTCCCAATGTTTGTATGCTCCTGACCCTGTGGGATGCCTCTTTCCTTAACTGCGTACTTTAGGAAGGTAAAGGTGTCTATGGCTTCTCCTGCTTTTATATGTCCATCAGCTGAGCTTCTCAAATGTTCAGCATTCGAGAACATACTCTGGCTATTTTAGTTTTGAAGGTGGCACCTTGTCTGGTAGACAGGCTTAGGCTCAAATGCAAAAATCCGACATTAACTAGTTTCAGAGACATAAGTAACTTGACAAGGTGGTGGGAACGGGATTTGATCTAAGGCAGTCTGACTTCCAGATCCAGCAGCGGGTATCCCCTCATGGTAGGGGCTTCCCATTTCCTGTAGCTACTGATTTTAACCACCCCATCACTGGCACCCTCCCAACATAAGCAGTCTCAGCATATCGGAGATAGTAATTAAAAGTGTTTGTAATTTATTAAATCTTGACCTCTGAAAAGCCACACTCAGCAAATACCATCCAATAATACACACAGCATTCATTCTACTGCTACTCCAGTGAACAAGAGAAGAAAATGTTATAAACCTTATTTCACAGATTGGGGACCTCAGCTAAAAATGATTAAGTCTCCTAGTACCGCCTGGTGACTGAGAGGCAGAGAAAGAAGTGATGACGCTCGGCTCTTTTCACTCAGCACGATCACTCATCTTAAAAACATTTAAGCTTCCCAAATGAAAACAGGTAGTACTATTTCCAGTCATCTGATCTACCCGGAGAGAAACAAGGCCAAGCTGCCTTGCTAAGCACACTGGAATAAATAAAGTATTAAGACATGAGTAAGGGCCTATCATAAAGAATTCCCACACTGTGTCTGCAGTCAGCATAATAACATGGTATTTCTTTTCGTTCTGCATTCAGTCTGCGTAATTCAGTGGAGCCTTAAAAGTGACAGATGAATGTGAAAAAGAGCTGACATCTCTTCCAAGTGTGAGGAGATGCCAGGAGGACCCTTGCGAAGTGCAGTGACAGCTGGACTGGAGGAGGAGAGAGGTTGAAAGGAGTTCCATGCTCATTTGGTATGTTCAACTTTTATATTAAAAAGGCAACCAAAAACTGGCATGGTGGAACAAGCCTACAGTCCCTGCTACTAGGGAGGTTGAGGTAGGAAAATCACAAGTTCAAGACTATTATAGTTTCCATAGTCATTTTGAGAGCAGCCTAGGCAACTTAGTGAGTCCCCATGTCAATACATACATACATACATACATACATACATACATACATATATACATAAAACCAAGAAGAAAAAGACAACAGAAACAACTTGAAGTGATTAAAAAAAAGAAAAAAATTAAGTAAATTACTTCTTATTTATACAATTAATATTAGTAAATCTGGCCCAAAACAAAGGAATGACTTTCAAAGGTGTCACTAATGCCCACATTTCAGTATCCTACCTTGGAAGTTCCCTTGTCCATTTGAAAATACAGGAAAAAAAAAAAAAAAAAAGGAAAGAAATGGATGGGAGGGGTATGCTTGCTTGTTTAGTTTGTTTTTTAAGACATTGTCTCAGATAGCCAAGGACGGCCTCAACTCACTTGATATGTAGCCAGTGCTGTCCATGAACCCCTGATCTCCCTACCTCTACCTCCCAAGTACAGGGATTGTTGGAGGTGGTGATGGGAATCCAACTCAGGCCTGTGCAGACCAGGCAAGCACTCTACCAACACTGCTACATTTTGAGACAGGGTCTTAAGGCATCCAGGTTAGTCTTAAAGCCACTATGTAAAGAAAGACCGTGAATACCCTACCACTACCTCCCAAGGACAGGGATCACAGCAAAGCACCATTACTCCCAGCTTAAAATGCTTAAAGAGTTTCAAGTTTAATGCAAGAGCTTCACAGTATTTTCCAAAAATGAATGCTTCTTGCACAGTTACCAAGATTTCACTAAAACAAACCTCCTAAAATTAATAAGTTACCTGTCAAACCCCTTAAAAGCAGATGGTCACTGGGAGACAGGAGATGATGCTATCATTCTGTTCCACACAGCTGTTCAGACCAGGGAAAGGCCATTTCACTTTCCATAACATATAATCAGCTTTGTCTAAGGTTCCAATATGGTGCATAAAAATGAAAATTTCATGCAACCACTTCTGTTACACATCTGGTTATTATTGAGTAAATGCCTTTAATAGTAAAAAAAAAAAAAAAAAAAACTGTAACAATAAATATAAGCTAAAATTGGCCTGTGTGTTTTCTTTTAGGCATCACAACACTTTAAGCTCCCTGCTACCCAGAAAATGTAAACTGCTGAGCATTCTCTCCTGAGGCAGTCTACTATACTATCCAACACAATTAACAACTTCCTGGTGGATTTCTGTTAGTGGGAAAGTACAGAACGCTGATATCTGATGCCTCACTGTTCCTTCCTGTTACTCGCTTCAAGAAAGTGTTCCAGTAATTTTATCAGAAATCTAACACATGAAACAATAAGTCAACACAACATTAGTGTCACACATCTGAAATGAGATTTTGATTTGTTAGTCTCCAACACATTACTTACATTACTATAAATCGTGTGAAGATGAAGACATTTGGCACCTAAGAACAGTTCTGAAATAACCAACAGCAGGAACAGGCCTGTATTTATGCTCAGAGCTCTCTTGGTCCTATATTTTCAGCAGAAGACATGACACCTGATAGTTAAATATATGGCCAAGTTTTTCACAGTACTTGTGAGGAGCACCTATGTGTAGAAACCTTTAAAATGACCACAAAAGGACTGTAAAAGAGGGAAGATATACAGTTCAGGAGGATTCATTTGACATTGGTAAAATGATTAAGGCTTGAATAGGCTACTGTTAAGTAATTTTAGCAGGAATGTAATATTCTTTCATTACAAGTGATCAGATTCCACAGAACAAAACCCACACCCCTTTACAGGGCCTAGTGACTAGATTTCACCTGTTCCTACAACCTGAACTCCTTCTACTCCTGGCCAACCACAATCCTGGCTTTCATGACCACCATCCTGTCGCCTGAAGCCACCAAGCTCATTACTCAAGCATTCCATCTTCTTGCAAATGTCCCAGAGTCACACGTCACACCACAGGCTCCCTCAGCATTACTCACCACCCTTTTTATTTCCTCATCGCTTTGATACTATTTTATAACTGCTCACATGTTCATTTTCTATCTTCTCTCACTATAATTCACAGCCCCTCCCAGGATGCACTCCAGTTACATTATCTAGCACCAAATGCCTACACACAATAAGTTTACACTTGCTGAAGAAATACACTTTTTACAGTAACCTGAATACTGTAATTACAGCAGACAAAAATAAATAAGCCTATTTATATTTGTTCTAGTTTTATTCTGTTGCTATGACAAATACATGACCAAAAGCAAACTGGGAAAGGAGAGGTCTTATCTGGCTTATACTTTCCACTCCCTCCCTGAGGAAAGTCAGGTAAGAAACTCAAGCAGGACCTTGAGCAGGACCTTGAGCAGGACTTTGAGCAGGACCAAGGAGGGATGCTACTTGCCGGCTTACTTGCACATCCATGCAAGCTAGGGACTGGGACTGCAGAGATGGCTCAATAATTAACTAAGAGCACTAACTGTTCTAAAGGACCCAGGTTTGATTCCTGACACACAGATGGCAGCCCATAATTATCTGTAACTCCAATTCCAAGGGATCCAGCACCATCTTCTGTCTCCTCTGGGCACCAAGCACTCAAGTGGTGCACACATACATATGCAGGCAAAACACCCATACACATAAATAAATAAATATAAAATAAAATAAAGACTCCCTTCGCAGAAGAGTCTAGCTGTGTCAAGTTCAGATGGCTAAAGCTAATTGGAACACTATTTGTGTCTTTGATAGCTCACTGCTGGCTTCACATTCAGACTCAACTGCAGGACTGAGTGAGGAAGCCTAAAGGCTGAGGGGATTATATATGCCCTGCCGCACACACTCATTTCCCTGTTAACATTTAGGCACATGAAGTTTTCCTACATAAGACTCACGTGTTGAAGGCTTGGTCCCAGTTAATGAATCCAATCACTGAGAAGTGTAACTGAGTCACGAAGGCTCTGGCCTAATCAATTGACTTAGCCACCAATATCATCATTTAATTGCATTATGAGGAGATGGTGGGAATTTTCAGAGGTGCAGTAACTTGGAGAAAAGGAGGTAACTAAGCATGTGTCTTTAGAAGTGATACCTTGGCCCCTGCCCCCCCCTTCCTGTCTTTCTTTCCCTCTCCGTCCTGGCCACCATGAAATAAGTAACTCTGCTCTTACAGCCTTTTGCCATGATACTCTGCAACCCCATGGCCCAGAAATGACAGAGCCAGCTAACCATGGGCTGAAAGTTCTAAAACCACAAGCTAAAGCAAATCCCTCCTCCTTTTAAATTCTCTAAATGAAGTCTTCTGCCGCAGGTCCTACGGTGTTAGACACAGGCCCAGTCTGCTACTGCGATACTTTAACCAATTACTTTAGGCCCACTACATCTATTTCCTCATTTGAAAAACAAAAATAATTCCTTTCCTGCCAACAGCAGTTATGTGAAGAATGAAACTATATATATATATATATATATATATATATATATATATATAAATCAGCAATAAGCGTAATTTAAAAAGATGTCTATTACATTCTTTCTCACATACCTCCTAAACATTCCCATTAAATGAGGCCTGAGCAGGGTCCATGGCCTACTTCAAGGCTTCTGAGCCACACAGGACAAGAGTCTCACTGCACTGTCTTTATAATGTTCATAATATTTTTGAAATTGTTTCTCCATGGTTAAAAGTTTCACATCAAAAATTACTCCATTGCCTATGACTTCAGACATTAAAAAAAAAAAGAGCGAAAGTTCTGGGTTTTGTTTGTTATTGTAAGGTTTGTCTGTTTTGTTGTCTGCAGTGCATGGACTGCATCCAGGGCCTACTACATGACTGATACATTCAGCCATGAATGCTCTTTAAAAAGATATAAAAATAAGGAGAGAACTTCTAGAAAGTATTTACAACTATAGGACCCATCTACTGGAAAAAAGCCTTCTCTGCTCTTCAGCCACTGAGTACAGGAAACATGCAGAATATACTCAGTGCTGCACATTTATTGATCTTTAATCAGCTGCAGTAGTGAAGAGAACAAGAAGTACACCCAAGGGGCTGTTTAGATCCCCCAGTCGGTCTGTCCAGAGCCTTTCTTCCCATCCCAAAGAAAGGATGATCTCAGAGTTTGAATAAATCAAGAGCACAGGAAGAATATACAGGAAGCTAGGGCGCACTAAAGGAGGCCAAGAACCTGAGAAAGGGGAGGGCAACAGACGGCAGGCCAACGCATAGAAAATAGACTCTGGTTATGCAGAACACGTAGAAACTAAGTCAGATTCTAATGGACTTGGACTTGAAAAGCAACTGCATTCCAGATTATCAAAAGCCCTTTTCATGTATTTATCAAGCCGAGGGCACTAATCCATGTAGAAAATTTTCAAACCAACAAAACTAAGTAATGGAACTGGATCGCAGGTTACGCTTTAGAATTAGTTCGCCAGGACAGTGACTTTCCAGTTCTCTACATAACTAAATACTCAGGCCTACAAATCAAGAAAGTGCAGCAGGAAATCTACATCTAAATAACAACAGAAATAAAAATGGAGCATCTGACATCCAGTAAGCCTTTAACATGGATGGGTTCTCCGATCTTCACACGCTGTTCTAATTGTACTAATAGGATGAGATGTGGATTAATATAAAGAAGATGCTCACAGCAAGTCTCCAAGGCAAACATCTGTCCAAGTTCCTTATGCAAACAGAAAAACCAGGGCATGGAAATTAAGAAACTTGCCTGAGACCTCAGCTTAGAAATGGAAAGGGTTTAGCTGGAAGTCAAATTTTCAAGAGGCAGGAAACCAGTGAGAGAGGCAAATAGCAGGGTGAATGTCTGGCAGAATTCTATCAGTTCACCAATTACACCTTCCCCGGGTATGTTTCTCAGCAGCAAGTGTCATGTGCTACAAGGCATAGCACAGGACAGAAAGGAAGCCAGTATGAATCAGGCCTAGAAACTGAATGGCCCTAGTGCAGAAGGGAAAGGAACTAACTGATTAGACCTCACAGAACAGCTTCATCTGAATCTCTCCTATACTTCCTTATAATATACCGAATTGTTATTCCCAGTAGAGAAAGGAAAAAAAAAAATATCTTAGCCAAAAATGCTGTCTTAGTTAGAGTTTCTATTGCTGAGACAAAACACCATGACTAAAAAGAAGTTGGGGAGAAAAGGGTTTTCTTCACTTATACTTCCGTAACACTCTTTATCACTGACTGAAGGAAATCAAGACAGGAACTCTAAACAGGGTAGGAACCTGGAGGCAAGAACCAATACAAAAGCCATGAAGGGTGCTGCTTACTGGCTTGCTCCCTATGGCTGGCTTAACCTGCTTTTTTATAGAACCCAGGACCACCCAGCCAGGGATGACATCACAGATAAAGGGCTAGGCCCTCCCCTATCAATCAATAATTGAGAAAACACCTTATAGCTGGATTTTATGGAGGCATTTTCTCAATTGAGGTTCCTTCCTTTCAGATAACTCTAGCTTGTGTAAAGTTGACATAAGACTAGCCAGCACATATACCAAGTACATTATTCAAGGTACTAAGAGTGTTGTGTAGCATTGCCTACATAAAGAGATGGTATTTATTCACTATTAATGGGACCTCAGTAAAACAGACCTCCATGTTATTCACCTTACATGCCCAAATGCTCTGGGTAGTGGGACCCTGGTGAACATGTCCTCTGTGTTAGTCAATGAGAAATGAAACTGACAATATACACAGAGTTTAAAAGAGCCATTCTTCCCCCAAAAGAATATGAAAGTATTCAAGTTCAAAGTAGCAGCTCAAATACAGACTGCAATCCTATTAAAATTTCTTTCCATCACACTGTATGTACACTGTGTACACTACCAGATATTGTATACAAACTTGGTGATATAATGCAAAATGCTAATCTTATATGGATTCAGCTCTTACCATAACTGAAATGACTAATATATTCATTTTCAAATATCCAAGGCTTCATTGGTCACTACAGAAGAGAATTCAGAGACCAGGCATGGTGATCTATATCTTTAATCCCAGCACTCGGGAGGAGAGGCAAACAGCTCTGTGAGTTCAAGGCCAACCTGGTTTATACAGTGAGTTCAAAGTCAGCCAGGGCTATACAGGACTGTCTTTGGGGTTTAAAAAAAAAAAAGAATCAAGAAGTAAACTAAGCAAACTACTCTGCTGAGCAGTGGGGGATGTGGGAGAGCACAGCTAGGTTACTGGGGAAATTTTATATTAGTGACAATCACTTTTCTAAAACAATCTGTTTGCATCTCCGCTCCACCAATTTCTCTGGAATACTTTCAATACCACACTGGTGAATCCATAATGTAGAATGAACTTACCAGCAAGGTTTTCCTGCCATGTTCTCACACTAACAGTTAAAACTTGCAATTCTACTTCAGAGCTTCTTCCTATCACGTTGCTCAAGTCCATAGCACATCCAAATGGCCAAATACATTCTTAATGTTTTCCTCATGTACCCACAACTCAGATACCATCAGGTCCTATGAGCTCTACTTCCCAAACAGTCCCCTTCTATATGACTTCAATCATCTAAGCCAGCTTCTCACACTGGAATGACACAAAAGTCCACTACGCCTAGTGGTCCTATGCCTTGTTTAACCACTGAGTAGTAGACAAAAGGGTGGTCAATTCACACTGGTTACCTGGGACTTTCCGATTTGATCACTCCAAGTCCCACATCCCAGGAAATCCTTATTGTTGGACAGTGTAATTTACCATGGTCTGTGCTGGAATTTTTCTAGTGCTGGTGCCTGGGATTGCATGAATCTGCATCCCAAGTCATCTGCCCTTCCTGGATCCATACTCTGCCCTGTGACCACATAATTTCTCTTACTGGAATACCTGGACTCTGAGTTTCACCAAAGGGGTACAGAAAGATGCTTGGAAAGTGTTCCCAGCTGGGCTTGCTCTCTCACACTTTGGCTATGTCTCCACAAAGGGCACACCCCAGCAAGTCTGTAGCACCAAGAGTGAATGACACACAAAGCATCCTTGGTCCTAAGCTGTAGCTTGTAAGGTCAACAGAAGCTGCCTAGCTCTGTCACTGAGTGAGCAATTGTGCAAGAACAAATGACTCCCCGGACTTTGAAACGGTCTGTTATCCAGCACTGCTGACACAAAATCTAATTGAGAAGGATCTTACTCAAAACATTCGGGCAGCTCTCCATCTCTCTTATAATAAAGCCCATAGAATTTAACTAGTTCTACAAATCCTTATAGAATCAATGCTCCCCACTCTCAGACCTTCCGACACTGCTCTTCTCAAATCTTTGGTCTCGCTCTCCTCTCTCAAACTGATAAAGTTGTATAGATAAAGTATACTCTGTATACTAAACTCATACATTCAAAATATTTTCTTAAGAGGTGTGGTGGCACATACCTGCAATCCCAGTGGTCAGGAGCCTAAAGCAGAGCAGTTACAAACTGGAGGCATAGACTATACAGGAAGACTCTGTCTTAAAACAACACACACAAAAACCCTTCTGACGTAAGTTATGGATATCAAACCTATTGAGTTAGAAAAATCTTATCCTTCTGATCTGAATTCTAAAGATTTTCATCACTAAAAATAGAAATGAAAGTCAAAAAGACAATAAAGGGATAATTTTTATTAATCACTAGTTTAAAAAAGTTCTATACAAGTTCGATTAGAAAGTGTTATCTGGATATAATGTTATAACAACCACAAAGAAGTAGTTCAGATTTGTAGGTGAATTCCTCTTTCTGAATGAAATAATAACCTCTATATGAGACCCCCACACACACCAACCACCACCAGGAGAAACTACTTTGCTGAAGTCAAAGGACCTAAACACATGGAGGTTGTCTGTCTTGGTGAAGCCTTTAGCTACAGAAGTCAGAACAAAAGCAATGAAAGCCCTGCTCTCTGCCTCTAGGTACTGGCTAAGTGGAAAATTTTAGCTCTCCACCTTTTTGGGGTACTTCAATGTTCAAAACAAACCCCTTTAAATCCCAACCACCATGAAGTAAAAAAAAGCCCTGCTCTGTGAAAGATGTCAGTACTGAGAATACCTCTGTAGCATGAAACACAGAGACCCTGTTCCTTGTTCAGCTAACATGTGCTCCATGCAATACTCATGGCAAGAGGTGGAAAGGAACCAGGACTCTTGGAAGTGCTGACTGAAAATCAGCCCAGAAAGGGAGGCGTGGGGCGTCAGCCAGACCTCTAAAAAGAAGGGCCTTAGTGGTAAGCCCTCAAGTCTGCGATGTTCTTAGGGGAAAAAGAAAGCATGAGTGAGGATGAGCAGCTAATGGGTACAACTCCATCCTTAAGTATAAGCTCATCTGTCTATAAGGGTCTAGCAGGGGTGTCCAACCTGAGGGGTGTCATTCTGAGCAGCTCCACTATGCCTGGATGGATTTCTTAGGCAAAGATGTCTGCCTTTCCTTCTTAGAGGATTCTTTTATGAACTATAGATAAGGATGGTGACACAACACTGTTATAGAATATCAAGATGCTTTACATTTGTTTATGCTGTGGAACATTTGTTTTAACGATGCAAAGATGTGTTGCATTCTTTTATGTTGCATTTGTTTAACACTGTGAAGCTGTGTTACTTTGTCTGTCTAAAACACCTAATGGTCTACTAAAGAGCTGAATGGCCAATAGCAAGGCAGGAGAAAGGACAGGTGGGGCTGGCAGGCAGAGAGCATAAACAGAAGGAGAATCTGGGAGAAGAAGAGAGCAAGGAGCGAGAGAAGGAGGAGGACTCCAGGGGTCAGCCACTCAGCTAGTACACAGCAAGCCAGAGAGTAAGAAGTAAAGAAAGGTGTACAGACACAGAAAAAGATAAAAGTCCAGAGGCAAAAGATAGATGGGATAATTTAAGAATAGCTGGCTAGAAACAAGCCAAGCTAAGGCCAGGCCTTTATAAGAAATAATAAGCCTCCGTGTTTAGGAGCTGGGTGGCAGGCCCCTCAAAAGAGTAAAGAGTAAAAACAACAACTACACAACACAGATCTGAAGATTCACTAAGGCCAGGCCTGGGGGCATCCCCCTCAAATCCCAGTTACTCAGGAGGAAGCCAAACAGGAAGACCACAAGCTGAAGGTCAGCTTGGGTGACACTGTGAGAACTTGTTACAATTTTGTTTTAATATAAGAAGACTAGGGGTTAGTAGTGGAAGAATACTTGCTTAGCATAAATGAGGACCTAGGTTCAAGCCCCAATATCAAAAAAGAAAATTCAATCTTCAATGAGATAAGGCAAGCAAAGCACTTAAGAGTTCTCTAAGCATGATTATCATCATATTCCCACCATCTAGCATATGTGTGAGTTAATGAAAGCCCCCACTTTGTCAAACTGTGTTCTGCTTAAAGAGGTTAAAACTGCATGAGAGTAAAACAAGACATGCTTGTCTAAGACGTCAGGAGTGCAGAAGCAGGTATCCCAGTCTTGAGAAAGGCATTTCATTTGTCATTGTGCAGCTGTTCTTTAACAAGAAGCAAGTTTTACACACAACAGCAAACCCAACAATTATAACATCTCTGCTCAAAAGTATTAATTTTGTGCCAATTATTTTGAAACTTCATTTTCCTGCGACTGGAAAGGAAGGGGAGAAATGCCGATGTCTCTATTTTAGGGTCAGAACAAAGTCTGCTCGTTAAATATATTCGATTCAATGACAAGTCAGGATGGAGATACCATTTTCACCTCTTTTGGGGAGGCTTCCCTGACCACCACAGCGAATGTAGACATCCTTGCCTGGCATGCCTTTATTCTCCCTCTATTCCTGTGGGTATGCAACAGTACCTCTGCTAGGCAATGACTATCTCAGAGCACCACTCTCTTAGTCATCCTTGCAACTTCAGCATCCAACTCCCTGCAGGACCGCAGTAACTGCTAAATGAATTAAGAGCCATGAAAAGTGTGAGAGTCTCCATGTTTCCCTTATTATCCCATCTTATAACAAACAAAAATCTGGTGGAGATTGAGAACTAATAGCTAATATCAGAATATCTCCTCCCAGCAAGAGTAGGGGAAATGGTGGTATTTTTTAAAAAAATGACTCAGAAATGACATTTAGGGCACATTTCAACTGACATGTGCACACAACCATGTGAAAGTACAGCCTGTAGATGTAAGCAGAACAAAAGGCCACTGCAGACTAGGACTTGTGTTAATGTGACCTGATGGAGCTCAGACAGACCCCGATGGGAGATGAGCTGTTTTCACCTAATGAGCTGTTTTTGTCTAAGCAGATTCAATTGATCTAACACCTCTACATTTTTGACCAAGGTTGTTTAGTGCATTGTGATGTGAGGACCAGCCTGAAGAGACCCTCTGGAGCAGAGCCCACCACGGCTAGCAGCAGGACACAGCACTAACATGGCATCTCCCCTCTACCACTGCCCTAGGGATGCTGTTCCCTTAGTTTAGCTTTCCCCATTAGACAAAGGTTAAGGACATACCCAAGTGCACAGAAGAAACTAACCAATGGGTTAGTACTTAAAGCTGTCACATTCCTTCCTAAGGAGGACTAGCTGAGATTCCTTAGCTGAGTGTAGAGGTACACACCTGTAAACTCAGCACTCAGGAGAATAATAGTAGGGGCCAACTCAAGGATGGAGAAACTGTCTCAAAACTGTATGTACATCAGAGAAGTCACACACCACAAGTTTCACTGCAGATGGAGGGCTCCATGGTTTGCTCTTTTATTAAAGTTTCCATTCAGTAATTACCTTTGAACCTTGCATGACAGTCAAGGTACCTGGAATGCAAGGTGGGCCATCCCAGCACTCAGAAGACAGAGGCAAGAGGATGACTCTAAGTTCAAGGTCAGCCAAGACTACATGGTAAGGTCCTGTCTCAAAGAGAAAGAATGGGAATGGTCTCAGCCCTGAAACAAAGCAAGCCTTGAGCTATCCATCTGTTTGCATTCTCCAGGCCTAGCACTTGTTTCTACGGGTTTTCTCTTCTTCACCTTTCATTTAAATGCTTTGCAAACCAATGGGTTAGTACTTAAAGCTGTCACATTCCTTCCTAAGGAGGACTAGCTGAGATTCCTTAGCTGAGTGTAGAGGTACACACCTGTAATCTCAGCACTCAGGAGAATAATAGTAGGGGCCAACTCAAGGATGGAGAAACTGTCTCAAAAAAGAAATCAGGGCCAATGCCACGGTCATCTTCAATGTGTAATAAGTCACACTAGTCACACAAATAGAGTCAGTTATGAGGTCTCTCTCACGGAGTGGACCTTAAGTCAAATCAGGTGACTCTCACAGCTTTGTGCCACCATTGTACGAGCGTATCTTACAGGCAGGACACCACTGCAGATCGAAGGGTTTGTGCCTGGGTTGATGTTTACGTTTCTCTTTTGGTAGCATGCAGAGTACTTTTCTGTGCCAAAGACACTAGAACATAGGGCTGAAGGCTCTATGTAGGCACCAGCTCAACTTCTCAGTGTTCAATGAGTTGTGGTAGGTTCTGTCTTCAGCATGGGGCCTTGCTGTCAGTTTGTGGAGAGCAACTAAGAGTCTAGGCAATAGCTTGGGTTGTTTGGGGATTCCCACGGGACCCCTTTCAACAATTCAATTAGATGTAACCCAATTCTGGTACTGGAAGCTTCGTTTGGTGACGAGAGATGTCCAGTTGGGGCTCCATCTCCCCCATTATTGGGCAATTTCATCTAGATCACCTTCATATATGTAGCTATTTTAGGAAGCTTCTGTAGTATTAAGTTTCCATACTACCCCTCCACAGCCCTTAATTTTGGCTGTTTCTCCCTGTGTTCCTTCCCTCACCTTTTCCCTTGCCCTTCTGATTTGATCCTCCCTTTCCAGTCCTTCCTCACCCATCCATAACTAACTATCCTATTTGCTTTCTAGGGAGATCTGAAGTCCGTTACTGATTATAGCTTGGTTCTTACTGACTGAACAGCTAATATTCACACATAAGCAAATACATACAATGTTTGTCTTTCTGGGTCTGGGTTATCTCACTCAGGATGATTTTTTTTCTAGTTCCATCTATTTACCTGTTAATTTCATTTTTTTTTCTTATGGCTGAGTAACAGACCACTGCTTTAATGTACCACATTTTCTTTATCCGTTCATCTGCTGAGGGACATCTAGGTTTTTTGCAATTTCTGGCTACTATGAATAGAGCAGCAAAGAACACAGTTGAGCAATGTCTCTGTGGATAACCAAAAATCTGAGACTAACTAACCCAGGGACCTAGCAGAAAACAAATATTACTGTAAAAAAAAATAAATAAAAAATAAAATAAAATGACCCCTAGTGGCATTCTGTTATACTCATAGATTTTTTTATTCTAGTGTAACTTTAATTTTTAATTTAATTTTATTAATACACTGGGATTTTTGCTCTCTTTTTTACCATAGAGGTCCTTTGCATATAAGTATAACTTCGAGTTTTGTGTTTTGTATGGGGTTCCTGCCTATATCTGTTTCTTGTACCTTTTCTTGGGCTCTTTTCTTTGTTGTTTTGTCTTATTCTGATGTGTTAGTTTTTCTTCTATCTTATTATATTTTTGTTTTATCGTACTATTATCCCTTAGAAGCCTGTTTCTTTCTAATGAGAGACAGAGAGGGGGTGGATATGGATGGGAAGAGTGAGGAGATAGGGAGGAACTGGGAGGAGTAAGGGGGGGTTGTAATCAGAATCTATTACGTGAGAAAAGTCTATTTTTCAATAAAAGGGGGGAGAAGTCACACTGTAGAGGAAAACCATTAACAAAGATGACGAGAACACAGCTATGGACACACAGTGAACATCACAAGAAGGACAAGGGCGGACGGATGGGTTGGGAAGGCAACCCCTGCCATGCTATGCCGTGTCTAGTATACCACAGTGGGTGTAAACTGGTTCCAAAGAAGCGGGCAAAAGGAAGTCTGAGCAACAGTGTCCTAATGGGATGCAGACTTCTTTTACCTGTTTATGATGCTAATCGGCAAGCTACTTATAAAGAAAAGATGTATTTATTTACAGCTGTTTCTTTTCCTACCACAGGAAGCAGTTTTATACACTAAGAAGTATCACTCTGCATAACAAATACTTCTAGCGTTATTTTCCTTTTAGCTACGCCCCATCTGTTTCCTTTTCCTTATACAGATGTGACTATTACATTCACTCAAATAAAAGGCTAAAGACAAAAGAAAAATTCCAATACTGGGTTCACATTTAATTTGAGAGAAATAACAGACTCCCAAAGGTCTTAGTTTATTCCACACTGAAGAAAAAAGAATACATAATTGAGGCAGGTTGTTTACACATCAATTTTCATTCTAAGGTAGATAAAGTGGTATCATTCCTTTATAGCTTCTAATTTATTTCCTGAGTTTTTATTTTTTGTAGATAACCTAGAAAACTCAGGTGGAGAGTTACTGCTACTTATGAGCATATTAAACACTGTCAGTGTCTATAATAACCACCTTGGAGAATAGCACAGCATCTTAAAAGCATAATTCTTCAGGTAATATTTATTCTGTTGCAATGTAAAGGCAAGGATGATTTTCATTTTCTTTCAAAATTATGCAGCTTTGGACTTCATATACCACCATCTTCCTAGAAAATACCAACCAGCAATATATATAAGTAATAATATATTCAATATCCAGTCATCTGAGAATGTAAATAGTTTTAACACTTAGCTGTTATCACAAAAGCGCTGAGAAATTTTATTTCTTATATGTTATTGGTATTGTTAATAGCTATTATATTCTTCTGAGGAAAGCTCAAAACATTGGTTTTGTTCAGTCTAAAAAAGAAGAAAAAGGAAAGAAATTTGGTGAGTCCCTCATCAATATGAGGTGTGCACTCTGCTTTCCTTATTCCTTAATCTGAATGGTCCTTTAAGTACATATTATTATTCTCAATTTTATAGTTAAACAAACTGTGTGTTGAAATAACCAGCAAAGTAGAGGGAGATGAGTACCCTGACTATGTAGCCCATTATCACATTCAGCCTCAAATCAAAGAGCCAAATACTCTCTCATGAGTCTAAAACCTGGGCCAGTGAGGTAAAGGTGCTTGCCTATAAGACTGATGATCTAAGTTTGACCCCCAGAGCCCACATCATGAAAGGAGAGCCCATTCCTGAAAGTTGTCCTCCAACCACCACAGAAGTGCCATGGCATGCATACACACACACACACACACACACACACACACACACACACACACACACATACACACACACACACACAAATAAATAAACAAATGCAAAATGGAGGAAGAGGAGAAAAAGAAAAAGGAAGAATTTAAGTCTAAATACTGGGCCAGCTGTGGTGGTACACACCTTTAATCCCAGCATTTGAGAGGCAAGGGAAGGAAGATATTTTTGAGTTCAAGGCTAGCCTGGTCTACATGGAGCCCCAAGCCAGCAAGGACTGAACGGTGAGACACTATGTCGCTGTTGGGCCCATAAGACTGGTCTCAGACAATGGAATTAGGTGAAAGTGAGGTATGCAGTCCAAGCAAATCTCTACTTGCAGTCCTGCAAGTTTTCTTCCCTTGGAGTGGTTGCCATGGCAAGTTTCCCAGGTCATCTCCAGAAGCTACTTGTTGAAGATGGCAGAGTGAAAATATGAAAAGAGTATACACTGCTGGGGTAGCACAAGCAGGCCATGTGGGGAATCTGCAAGGAACCAATCATTCCATTATCCTGAGCTACTAAAACTGGGCAGCACATGCGCTAATGAAATAAGCCTTCCTTGATAAGCCAACAACGAAAAAAATATCACAATAGGAAACAGCATAGTCAATCTAGAGATTATTATGTAATGGTGGAAATAATATTTTTAAGAAAAAATACTATCTGGGTGATAATCATATTTAATATATATTTTTAAAACTATTTGATGTTTTCTAACCTTATAAGCAAACTCATTACATTGCAGTTATACTATTGAAGTATCTAGATAGAGCAAAATACTGAAGGAAGGAATAAATGAATAGGAAAAAGTGAAATTAACATTAATATAAGTTCTCACTGGATAATGAAATAAAAAGGATTTTTAGTTTTTTACTTTTCTCTATTTTCCAATATTAAAACAATGAACATACCCCTGTAAAAATTATTGAAGATTTATGTGTTTAAAGTTTTTTTAAAAATTCCAAACATTCAGAATAATCCTACAGCACTAGCCCCTGTGTCATTTACTCCAAGCCAAAGTTTTCTGCATTTTCAACTGTATCCGACATTCTATGAACATTTGTACAGTTCACAAATGAAGTAAATTAGACCAAAGTAAATAATGCACGTTCTGGAAGACGAGGCCACGTGGACCACAGCTTTCCTGTTCATTGTCAATGAGGAAGTTTTAAAAAAAGAAGTCAATACCTAGCTCCATTAAAGGCATACTAGTGGTAGGGACACACTGAAGGGTAAACAGAAATCCCGATACTTTCCTTTTGGTTTAACTGAGGATTGCACAGCAATGGATTTGAGGAGGACAGGCACACGGTCAAGGCCAGAGGTTGAATGCCCCACTTCCACCTTCCTTGTTTCAACTGTGTTGCTTTCTTGCACTGCCAAACTGGAGCTGGAGCTCTGGCTTTCAAAGCAATGTTCCCATTGGTTCCTAAGGAGCCAGAAAGGAAGCTCCATGTCCACTCCCCTAAGCCTGCCTCCCCAGAGCCTTCCTGATTGGTCCTGACTCTGCAGCTCTCCTGCTGCTTCTGTTCAGGGACACAAGACAGTTACTGAAAAGATATTCCTGCCCTGAGGCATTCCAAGGAGAATCCCATTTATAGTTGAAAAATCAGAAAAAAGAAAATGTTTTAGAAAAGAGATTTCTTTGCAAAAATACATATAATGGGAAATGTTATTAAAGGCGTGATGAGTAGAATTATTTTCATAAATACCGTTAGGGCCAACCATTAATCAGGTACTCTTTTAGGGTACACACACAATGAAGCTTTAGCAGGTGAAAATTTCCTGTACCACTAAAATGCCTACGGTGCATCTCCATGTTTAGGACCTATGATGAGCACTGTGCATCTGCATGAGTCAGGGTTACTAGCAGCAAGCAGGAGAAGTTGACTCTATGGCCAGTGGTATAGGTCAATAATTACAATGCTGGCCTAGCATTCATGAGACCCCAGGTCCAAGTCTAAGCATCACACAAAGAAGGGCAGAAGTAGAAGGAAGAAGGGACAAAAGGAGAGGTGTTCCACATGGAATAAGTCACAAAGAAAAAAAATGGTATTGGGAAGCACATATAATCACCAAGTCCAGCTAATCAGGTTCAGAACCTGTGAAAACATCCAAGGGGCCACTAGCGGCCAGAAAGACAACTGCACCATAGCACAGGAACCTCAATCTGTTCCCAGCACTCATGTTTCCAGAAAGCAGACCTCCTTGAGCTTTGGTGTGACAACTAGGACTGAAAGAGCGTCTTTGCATTGCTGATTCCAGAGTCAAAATAATGGAGGTGATAGGCTGGTATAATGAATATTTACTTCACAGAAATCAAAGTCATCCTTGACTGTCACTGTAAGAAAAAAAGATCATCTCAATATACACCATCATAGGGCAAAGGCTCAACAGTCAAGGAGGCCACTGTATTTAAATGTCTACAGGATTCACAGTAGCTGTCAATCAGTGTCAATGGGTAGCGAGAAGTAGAATTCCTTAATGGTGTAAGTAATTTGCCAGGCTTCAGGATGTAATTATATAAAACGAAGAGTTAAGTTCTTATATTGATGAATGGAAACATGCCATAGCTGAAAGCAACCCAAGCTAGCCAATTCCATCTTAGGATGGATGTCATTAACTCACAGAAGATTAATCTCTCCATTTATATTTCAATTCTCTTCCCTGATTTAAAAAAAAAAAAAACCCTGGAGTTTTATAAATACACTTTTTCCTGTTTAATGAAATGTTGAGAGTTTCTGGCCATGTGATAGGAATAACTGACAAATTGTAGAGAATCCCAAAATTGATAGGTAGTAGTCTAAGATGTTTCATCAGCATTTATATTCAAGTACTTCTGAGTAATGCTGACAGTCCTGGGTGTCATTAAAGAGAACGGAAAAGCAATGTACAGATGAGTTCTGTACAGAGTAGGTGTTCTCTCGTAATCTATGGATTACATTCATGAAGTTTAATTCGTATGAAAAGAAAGCATACAGCAACATGCCTAATCAGGGCACCTAAAGATGTTTTGTGTGTGTGTGTGTGTGTGTGTGTGTGTGTATTTGTGTGTGCACTTGTGGTAGGGGAGGGTGTACATGCAGAGGCCAGAAGGCAACATGAGTGGTTCTCTACTTCTAACATGTGGGTCCTAAGGTCCTCAGCTCATCAGGCTTCGATGTACGTGTAGCCACTGAGTCATCTCTCAGGCCACTCTTCCTTCTTTAAAGCATGCTTAGACACTATTATAAACTGCTGCGTAAGTGAGAATGATCCACATATTAAAATTTTCATTTACCAAACCAAATTTATTCTCTCAATCAGATATAAACCTGTTTTCAGTACAAGAAAATGAGGATCTCATTCAATCAATATCTTATCATTACAAATTGTATTTCAGAAATAATAGCTTTGCATTGCCCATTCTAACAAATGTTCAAGTTAACAAGCTTTCCACAACTATACAGCAAAATGTTCTGTTGCCCAAAGAGATACAACAAAATGAGTCATTAAGAAAGTATCTGCAAATTACAGGTTTTATAAACTGCACCTAAGAACCTGCCATATCAAGTTAATACAACCTTCTAATTTTATTAATATTCACTTTCAATTTTAAACATACTGACCCATACAAACCATCTCCCTACACTTGTCATCAAGACAGCAAAGAGAGAAATGCATGAAGGCACTATTAAATCTACTAGAGCTGTGTGCAAATCACATCTCTGCTGATTATTAGCTCGACAATGTTGGCTGGTTTTTTAAACCTAATCTTGCCTGTTTTCTTGTCAATAAAGTAAAAATGCTACATTTAACATTGACAAGCTTTGGTAATGGACTAAATACAAAAGACAGGAGAGGTATTACAGAGGACACGGAACAGTAAGAAAGTTTGGGGCACCTAAGAGGCGACATATTCTGTTATGTCTAAGAGAGTAACAGTATAAACATAGCTGATCTGATCCATAGATGACCAGGACTAGGGGTTCTGTTGTGAAATAATCCTCTTGTACACTGTAAAGATTTGTCACTCAAATTAGTTTAATAAAACACTGATTGGCCAGTAGCCAGGCAGGAAGTATGGGCAGGGTGACCAAACTAAGAATGCTGAGAAGAGGAAGGGCAGAGTCAGGAGTCGCCAGCCAGATTCAGAGGAAGCAAGATGAGAATGCCATGCTGAGAAAAGGTACCAGGTCACATGGCTAAACATAGATAAGAATTATGGGTCAATTTCAGTGTAAGAGCTAGTTAGTAATAAGCCTGAGCTTCCGGCCAAGCATTTATAATTACTATAAGACTCAGTGTGGTAATTTTGGGAGCAGCTGCTGGGTATGAGGGACTTGTTGATGGGACAGAAACTTCCATTTACAGGTTCAGATACCCAATCTGTTCAAAAAGAAACAGATGGGGGTGGGGGCTACATTCGAAAACAAGTACACCTATTGTCAAGGAGCGTTTTTCATAATACTTTCATAACATGCATTATGAAAAACTTTCATAATACACCATTTTATTTCAAAATATCTATTGTAAGCTAAAATGTAAAAATACCACTCACAGGCTCACATCCTAAGCCCTCAATTGGTAGGGTTATTTTGGAAAGTTGTGAATCTTAAGGAGGCAGAGGCTTGGAGGAAGAAGTAGACCTCTTGAGATTTTATAGCCTGACCTCACTTCCCATCTGCTCTCTGCAGCCTGTTCTGTGAAAATTAAACTCCTTCCCCATAAGCTACCTGCTGCCATGCCTCCCCCTACAACAGACTGTGTTCTCTCAAACTGTGAGCCTAAATAAATAAACCAACACTTTTTCCCTCAAGTTGCTTCTGGACAGGTATTTGGTCACAGCATTGAGAAAGGTGAGTAACACAATATCTGAACACAAGAAAAGTAAAAAGGCTTTCCAATCATTTACAAACATTATACATTAAAATATGAGTTCTCCTAACACAAGATTGACAGGACACTACTTATATACATCTCATCTGCCCACAAACTTGAATTATGACTGAAATAAGCCCCCTGAAATCAGATGTCCCTGATGATGATGACAAAATGCAAGTTTATAACATACTTTCTACATAAGCATATTAATACTCATATAAAAATATATATATGGGACATCCCAGCACAATCAGGAAGACATATGTGTAATCCATCTTTAATCTTAACCTCAAATCTATTTAGTAAAAGTATGCCTGTGGTTCCTTGTCAATCTTGTAGTGGCAGGACGATGAACACTATGGAGTTCCACCAGATTCTTTTGCCTGGCTCTCTACAGGCAGTCACAGTTAACAGTGACACATACACTTCCTTTCTTTCCTACTATCAACTTGTTTTACATTAAACCTTCTAGAAATGGTAGCATCTCCTTTTACAAAGTCAACAATTTCCTCTCAGATCAACAAAATTCAACATCAGAAACTAGAGGAGACCTCACTTCTAAGACAACTACTCACTGAGTGTGAGTCTGTTCACTCACTCCCGGGATGAGCGGCTGCAGCCCTCCTCCCTCTGTCTTATGTGGGTTCCAGGGAATCAAACTCAGTAAATACTTTACTGACTGCGCTGTCTCCCCAGCCCCACAGGAGCTTCTTGATTAGTTCTCTGATTCTTATTTAGGTATAAGCGGGTCCACACAGAGAACCTCCACTGGTCTGACCACTGAAGAACATCACAGGCACTCACAGGGAAATAATGCACACATGCACAGCAGTATTGTGCTCATTTCCTTCATCAGATCTGGCTTTCTTAATCCCTTTTCCATTCTCAATCCCTTCATCTAGTATGAATCTCTTAAAAACCATCAAAAATAAAATTCAGGTTTTTAAAAAGTTTATTTTCATCATTTAATTTTTATTTTCTTTTAAACTTGTTCTATTGTCCATTTTCTCCCTTCTTGTAAACAAAGTACAGAACACACGGTTAATTTCCCAATAGCAAGAATTATCTTAAAAGCATAGTTTAGAATCTCCTACTGTGAAATGATGACCAAATAAGTATTTTCTAAAAAATAAACCCAAAAGTAGGAGGCTAGGTTGTTCACTAAGTTCCTAACTCCATGAAGATCTGAAGGACATGCTGTCATTCAGCCATGTTATGTCTAAGCTGGATAGGGACATGGAAGCCATCAGTGGCTCCCAGAGTGGCCTGAACACTAGTACATGGCCCCTGCATTGAAGAAATACAGAGGAAAATGAAAAGCAAAGACCAACTTAACTTGTTTTTGTTTCTCATTTTTTCAATCCCTAAAACAAAAATCATCCCCTTCCTGGAAAAAACTCTAGGAAATCATCCTTTACCCAGTCTGTCCTCAAGGTCACTGAGGGGGCTAGGGATCTCCTCCAGATCTAGCAGGAAAAAAACTGTTCCTTAAGGTTATAGGCACATTCAAATCCTCCTAGTGTCCAGAACTACACTGTCTTATATAGTTGTCACAGTGTCTGAATCTCTGACATGAGACTCCTGTGAAATGAGATGTGCTATGTGTAAACTAGAAATAAGATTTGTAATGACTAAGATCCTATGGATACGTCAGCTGTTAGAATTCTCACCTAATATGACATATAAGGCCCTGGGTCTGAGTTCTAGACCATATGAGCCAGGCACAATGATGCACGCCTATAATCTTACCAGTCTGGAGGCAGAGACAGGAGAGAAGTTCAAGGCCATCCTCGGCAATAGGATTACTTTAAGGCCAGCCTGGGCTACATGAAACCCTATCTCAGAAAAGGAGAAGAGAAAAGAAAAAAGAAAAGAGAAAAGAAAAGATCCTGATACTCATTAATATTAGTCTTATGATAAAATGTTGCTAGCTGGCTATATTAAATTTATTATCAAAGTTAATTTCACCTATCACTTTTTTCTTTTTAAAGACTATTAGGAATTTTAAATATTCTATATGGCTCCCATTTTATTAATACTGGATACTATAATCCAAATTACAGTAAGAGAATCTTTATGCCACCACACAGAATCGTCACTGGAAAGAAGATAGCAGGACCTGATTCTTCTCCACCCACAGCTGGAGACACGGACGAGACTTTCCGTCACTACAATGAGCAGGGCCCAGAAGACAGCAGCGGTGGGAGGGAAGCACAGCTCTGCTCTACAGCTAAGGAACCAGAGGCCCAGAAAGGAGAAGGGCCTCATAAGCAGTCAGAATTGGTAATGGGAGGGCAAAATAGTTGGAGTTTAAAACTATGCCCTTGGCCAGGCTCTGCCAGCACACAGCTGTGACGTCAGCACCTGGCTCTCAGGAGGAGGATCACAAGTTCAAGGCCAATGTGAATGACATAAAAAAAAAAAACTGAAATTGCTGCCTGCCTTCGCCTTGTTCTCCTCCAATCACTCATCCCGGCTTTCAAGAGGCTCCTAGAAGGATGTCACGCTCGTGCCTCATCTACAGCCCTATTTCTTCCCACCACTAAGCCACAGTTGATAGAAGAGGGTGCAAAGGAAAACTTCGGAGAAATTCCCACAACGTGACCCCTAGGCCCTGCTACCTCAAGAAAAAGAATCAAGTTTTCTTGATTCAAGTGTTCTTTTGCTTTTGCAATTCAAAGTTCCCACCCAGGCAGTGTAACCCGGAGCAAAGGCACGGGAGTGGGAAGCCCTATCCCGTGCTCCCACTGATGCCAACGCTCATCCCCTGGAGCAGCTTACTCAGTCTCTTGGCTGCCTCCAGAGCCTCCTTAGCAGTGCTGGCAACGAAGAACCTCTGAACACGCACTCCATGCTCTGACATGAGCTTCTTGCTCTGGTACTCCTGCAGGTTCAGCCATCTTCTGGAGGTTAAATGACCTGCCTACGGAGACAGGGGAGGACAGGTAATAAGAACAGGAAAAAGAACACTTGGTCTAGGCGGCCAGTCTTACAGACACTATCAACGAGCAATGAGCAACATTGCTTAAAGATATAAATCTAAGTAAATCCTCCACAATGCTTTTTAATCGAAAATATCAAAAACCAGTTATACACACACAAATAAATGTAGATGTTTAAAAAAAATGGTAAAAGTATAACTGTCATTACCTGCACAAGATTGAGCAAATCACCATTCTGTCATGTGAGGGAGGGGCTCATCAGGCCTCATCTAGCCCTGAGGACTAGGCATTTAATAGTTGTTTGGGGACAGAGAGACATTTTCATAGGTGATAGTCACTGGGTAAGTTAACCATGCTCCTCTAAGTAACCCTGAATAAACTCACTGGGTCATAGTCTCTCCCTCGCGCTCGCGCTCTCTCTCTCTCTCTCTCTCTCTCTCTCTCTCTCTGTGTGTGTGTGTGTGTGTGTGTGTGTGTGTGTGTGTGTGTGTGTGTGTGAGTGTGTGTGTGTGTGTGTAGGGGGGAGGGAGGGAGAGAGGAAGTAGAAGAGGGACTGGCTGGGAAGTTGAAGGGGAGGGTCACTGGAAGGGGGACAGAGGAAGGGAGGGTAACAAAGGGGTAAAAGATCAAAATACATTATATACATGAATAAAAAACTGTCATAATGTGATCCCTTAGGAAATTTTCATACCATTAATTATCAATCTAAAAAAAAACTGTGATACATGTATATCTATATAAATACACCCATATAGTTTAAATGAAACTTTCTCGTTTGGGCTGATAATGTTCCCTCTAAAAGCTAAAGACCATCTAACAAAACCCCTACACCAGGCATAAGAAGGCCTCTTTTGTGTTGTTAGTCAGGGTTGACCAAGAGATTCCCAAACATTACAGGCTATTGCTATTGCCCTTGGTTGGCCCCAGAAGTGGAAGGTAGGTCTGTACTGCTCAAGACACCATGCATTTCAGATACAGAAACCTGTGGCTCCTGAGCTGGAACTAACCTGAATGCTTGCTTCTGGAGGACTAGCTTTCATGGTACCACAAGGTACCATGCAAGCTTCCAAAGGAAGGAACCAACAGTCCTCCCTGGTTATGATGCCATGCCTATGAACCACAACAGTAACCAACATGACAGGGTAACCCTAAGGGTGCAATAGTGACCTGCATACTTCGATAGTAACCAACATTCCTCTAATTAGAATTAAGACTCATTCAACAAGAGGGAAATCGCCAACTCTCCAGGGCTAGTGAGACCACGGATCTTAGAGGACAATCTACAACCACCACTTTACTAAACCAGCACAATCCCCAAGTACATTCTAAATTACCTTTACACCCACAGAGAAGTGTAGTCTTCATCCCTCATTAAGGAAACTTCTTTTTGCAAAGGGACCGCTTCAGAAAACCATGATAAACCAAAGTGAGTTCTAGAGCCCAGTCCCAATGGATACATTTACAAAACAACTCCCTCACCTAAGGCTTAGGGATCATTGCAGAAGACAGTAAGAGTCAGAGGAGCAAGGAGTTGTGTCTCCTGCAATGTCAGAACCTGCGCCCATAAAGTCTCATTAATATGACTGCCTAAACAAGAAGTGAACAAGGATAACAACACACATGCTAATGTGGACAGGAGAAAGCCCAAGAGGCCTCAGTGCTTCCCAAAGAAATACTGCCAATTAAGGAATGCTGAGCACTGGAGAAACAGTCTGCCCAAATGGTCAGCCCTGAAGATATATATAAAAGTAACATTATACAGACTAAGCAGTGTAGTGGGTAGCTGTTCCAGCTTTAACCTGGAAGTACTACCCCCATTGAGGTTTCTGGTAACTATCACGCCTACCTATGGCCTGCCCCTGAGGCAGGGCCGAGACAGGAGCCCTTAAGACCCGAGATCCAGGTATGCTTGCTCTCTTGGTTCCTGGTAATCCTGGAGGTTGGATGGCAGACCGAGCAGAGTTCTCCAGAAAACACCTCTCCCAGACCCTGTAACCTATCCCTTTACTTGTTGTAAGTAAAACCCCCTATTTAATAAACCTCCCTTTTAACTACATGGAGTTGCCTTAATACTTCCACCAATAAAGCAGGTTGTGTTTGGGACTATATATGCATATATGTAAATAACAACAATTAATGGAAGAAGCAGTCATGAATTAGAAAGAGAGCAAGGAGATTTTATGGGAGACTTTAGAGGAAGGGAAGGGGGGAGGAATGATATAATTATATTATAATCTCAAAAAATATATATAAAATTTGACTGTCATGGTGAAACTCTTAATAGATGCTATTTTTTAAAAAATGAAAAAGAAAAGAAAAAAACTTCAAAATGGTTTTAAAAAAAAAAAGTTCGATAGCTTAGGTATAGAAAGACAACCGTGCAAATTTCTGGTTTTAGTATTGTTCTAGAATTGCAGCAAATGTCAACATTAGAGGAAGTAGGCAGGCAAAGACTGCACAGGACTGTTACTGGGTGTTTTGTCTTACTGTAGCATGCTGTGAGTTAGTAATTATTTTCAGATCAGAAGTTATTTTGGAAAAACATTAAAGGTCCACCCATACAGCTATGCCTCCCCTCACCTGGCTCAAATAGTTTCGGAAAGCCCATAGTGTTATCTTAATAGCTAATATATACTACTAATCACACTCAGGAAAATTTTAGGCAAAATATTTTTAACTCTATGAGGTCATGGAGCCACAGACTAATTCATTTCTTTGATTTTCTTTTTACAGATTTTTCTAAATGTGTACGTATGTGTGCCAGTTAGAGTTTCTGTGCACCACATATATGCAGGAGCATGTGGGAGCCAAAGGGCATCAGATACACTGGAACTGAAGTTACAGGTCTTTGTGAGTCACCTGATGTGGACTGGGAACTAAACTCAGGTCATCAGCTAGAGTAGTGCATGCTCTTAATGGCTGAGCAATCTTCTCAGCTCCCTAAATCACTTCTTTGTTTTAGTTTTTATTTTATTTTATTATTTTTTAAAGATTTATTTATTTATTATATATACAGCATGTATGACTGCAGGTCAGAAGAGGGCACCAGATCTCATTACAGATGGTTGTGAGCCACCATGTAGTTGCTGGGAATTGAACTCAGGACCTCTGGACGAGCAGTCAGTGCTCTTAACCTGTGAGCCTTTTAGTTTTTAATGGAGCCTAGATGGGTATTTTAAATAAGATCTCATTCATGCAGCAACACTGAGTACAGTTACCTAAAAGAGTCTTTATTATTAGACTATTGTTCAGCTGCAGTTGGATATTATATAATCCTGCTTTAAGATTCAGTAGAAGTAAGGTTTTTTTCCAAAATACACCATCAATTTTTAATTTATGTCAAAAGAATATAAAGAACAAGATGACATGCAGGTAAATTACTTTTGTATTTTATCCAATAATATTAACAGCATATCCTACCAAAACTATAAATCTCATTTTCAATGAAAAACGGAATATATTTAGTTATGTTTACACCCATAAGTCATAATGTAAAGGAACTTATAAGAGATGACTGTCCATTAATGCCAGTTAAAAGTTTGATCATAGCTGGATTTCAAAGCTGGTGGAAAAAATAACCTGATATCTGACCCCTATCAGCTCCTACCATGGTTTCCATGAATGTCCAAGGCAATGTCAGACTGACCACATTGCTGCGGAGCTAGGGGTTGTGCACAGAAGCTTCAGTCACTTTCAGAAGCTCTGAAGTGTCCTTAACATTTCATCTCCTATAACCTCCAAACGAGGATGTACTCAAGAGCTCTTTTGAACAGGGGATCCAAGAAGGCTCACAGATATGTCCAACCTGAGACCTGCTGACCACATGTACCCCAGGACAGTTATGACTATGGTCCAACACATTTGTGGACCACAGTGTCTGTCACACCAGTGTCAAAAGGTTGGACACCTCTGCTAGACCCTTACAGACAGATGAGCTTCTGCTCTAAGGCACTGTGTTCTAAACTTTTGGGCATTCTTAGGAGAATATCTTACTTGGCAGACAGAAAATACCAAAATAAATCAGTGAGGTGACCAAGGGCATAAATCCTGCTATTTGTCTCCAATACAAAAAATGTTCTACTCTTGGAAAGTAATTAACTCCAAACTAGAAAAATAAAATTCATCCCTTAGGACTTGAAATAGACATAATTCATGCATACTTGTAAAATATTCAAGCTTTGACATGATCAAGCCTAAAGATCGCTCCTCCCATCCATCTATATGTATTAATATATAATATATATATTGCTTACAATGTTAATATTGAAATTGACTATAATTCCTCTTTAAAAATTAATAGTACTTGCATAAAAACAGCAAAACAAACAATGCTCACATCATCTACTTTTTTAGTACTTCTTAATCTTCTGACTTTCTAAGTCTTAATGAAGTATTAGTGACTTGAAAAACAAAAAATTTGATAAATGAACACACTCAAAGGCTTAATAGTCTGTTGTATTCCACATAAGATTCCAAGAAAAAACACGAATTTAAGGTATTTAGTAAAAGCCACCAAATGAAAGAAAACATCAAATGTTACACACATATCATTATCAGGGACTGCTTTTAAAAGGCAAATGGGAAGAATCAATAGATTAGGCCTATGTTGACATACCAATTTAAAGCCATTAACCAAAGAAGAAAAAAGTATAGTTTGAAAAGCACATTTGAGAGAAACTAAAAACAGCCACAGTGTGGTCACGGTCAATTCCTTTTCATTAGACCACTGGCCGTATTAATTTCAGATATGTTAATGCAATCTGCTGCAAACTAATTGCAATTGATCCAGAGACCAGCATCAAAGACATATAATACATATTGACTGCTCCTACATTGACCCAAATGAATGCCAGCTTAGAGTCACTCGCTCTTAAATTGAAAACCAAGACAGGGAGCAGACTCGCAAGGCCTGTGCTCATGCCCAGCCTTATCACTTCACAAAGTAATCCTCTTACAGCAGCACAGCTGACTGTGCTCAACCAAAACCTTAGAAGAGCGGGGTCCTGACTAGGTCCAAACTTCATTAGGTCATCTCCGCTTCTTAAGAATTCATGCTTGGTTAAGGAGATGGCTTAGTTGGCAAAACGGAGTTCAATCCAGAGGTCACATAAAGCTAGGCATGGTAGAATGTGCTTATAATCCTAGAGCTAGGGAGGTGGAGATGGGTGGAAACCCAGGGTTGCTTGTCATCCAGCCTAGCCTAGTTGGGAAGTTCTAGACCAATGAGAACCTATCTAAAAAAACAAACAAAATAAAAAGGTGTATGGCACCTAAAGAACAACACCTGAGGTTGTCCTGCGGCCTACACACACACACACACACACACACACACACACACACACACACCTACACATACATTCACCAACACCCACATTACACACATATGTGTATGCATGTGTGTAGATAAAGTTCATTCAAGAACCACTTAATCCACTTCTGTATTTTAAAGGGGAATCAGAAGAAATTTGCTAAACAAGTGGATGATGAACAGTATGGTAAAAACACAATAGAAACTACTAGTTACTATGATTTTTCTACTATCAATGAACACTGGTGCTGTTCTAGACATCTCACTATGTGCTCATGCAATCTAATGGCTGAAGCAGTCATAAAGTCAAGTATTGTTCTCTCCACGTGTAGCTACCATTAGTGCAAACCCACAAATACACTTAAACTTCTTCCTTTGGTTGAAATTAGGTGAGGCCAGTGTCACTAACTCCAGCCAGTAAGTCCATGAGTCCATATTATGTGTGAGGGAGCCAGGAAACAGTAGATCACCACCTCATCTTAGTTCTCCCCCCACCTCCTCCACAAGAGGAACAGCAGACTTCAAGATAAAAGACAACCTATCAGCCAGGAGAGTGAAAGCAACACATCCCAGAGGTGGCTCACAACAAACATGCAGTGAAAAGGAAACCTCTGCGGACTTCAGCCACTGGGATTCTGGGTTTATTACTATCACAGACTCTTGTGAAATATTACTTTAACTACGTAAAGATGTGTTACATTTGTTTATGCTGCTGAATATTAATTTAACTATGTAAAGGTGTGTTGCATTTGTTTCTGGTGTATTTGTTTAATTATGTAAAGATGTGCTACACTTGCTTCACCTTGCCTGCCTAAGGCATCTGATTGGTCTAATAAAAAGGTGAATGGCCAAGAACTAGGCAACAGAGCCATAGGCGGGGCTGGCCAGCAGAGAGAGTTAAGTAGGAGGAGGAATCTAGCCTCGAGAGAGAAGAGAATGAGGATGAAAAAGAGGGAGACACCCAGGGCCAGCCAGCCAGCCAGGGGGCCCTACCAGCCAGCCAGACATGGAGGAAGCGGAAGAGTAGGACACACAGAAGGAAAGGAAGGTAAAAAGCCCTGAGGCAAAACACAGATGAAGAGAAACAGGTTTCCAAGTGGGGCAGTGTCTCCAGCAGAACTGAATCCCTCAGAAGCTCTAGGATCCTCTGGCTACTCTTCTGTCAACCATCCTCTCCATCTCCCCCTGCCATGACTCATGCAGGTCTGGACTCTTTCCTCTCTAAGAGTTCAATCTGCTCAGCCTCCCCAGCCCCTCTGCCTTCCGATAGTTTTAACACCCTTTAGAACTGAGTTAGCCCCTTGTGAACAACCAGTAAATGATCGGATGGATGCTGCATTCCCTGTGAGGCACAGCCTGACATGGAGCTTCCGGAGGAAGGAGGGAAGTGTGGCACTGATGGCACTGACACACGACAGAGAAGCATGGGACCCTGTGCTGAGGAACTGTCCAGCACTATGCCTCCCATTTTGAGGTTCCAAGATACAAAGGATCCTCTGGGATCCATCCTTCTCCTCTATAATCAGAAACCTTGAGAAGGAGAGGAAGGGACTTGCCCAGGATCATATATAGAACCAGGGGTAGGCTAAAATCTGGGCTAATTCCTACTTTCTGTCCCATTCCCCAACCAGCTGGGGTGAGCAGACACCCAGGTGCAGCTCCTTTGGGACCTTCACAATGGCCTTCCCATTTCTCCATCCCTTCCTGCCTTCCTTCGACAGAGCAAGCATGTCTAAGTCCAGAGGAAAAGAGGAAAAACAACATAAAGAAAAGTAACACATAAAGATCTCAGGGCCCGTGGGAACATAGAGCAGAGGAGGAAGAAGAGAGGAAGGACAAAAAAAAAAAAA
>CABHPQ010001487.1:3248-37930 GCA_902168405.1 Peromyscus aztecus | reverse complement strand
ACCATCCTCTCCATCTCCCCCTGCCATGACTCATGCAGGTCTGGACTCTTTCCTCTCTAAGAGTTCAATCTGCTCAGCCTCCCCAGCCCCTCTGCCTTCCGATAGTTTTAACACCCTTTAGAACTGAGTTAGCCCCTTGTGAACAACCAGTAAATGATCGGATGGATGCTGCATTCCCTGTGAGGCACAGCCTGACGTGGAGCTTCCGGAGGAAGGAGGGAAGTGTGGCACTGATGGCACTGACACACGACAGAGAAGCATGGGACCCTGTGCTGAGGAACTGTCCAGCACTATGCCTCCCATTTTGAGGTTCCAAGATACAAAGGATCCTCTGGGATCCATCCTTCTCCTCTATAATCAGAAACCTTGAGAAGGAGAGGAAGGGACTTGCCCAGGATTATATATAGAACCAGGGGTAGGCTAAAATCTGGGCTAATTCCTACTTTCTGTCCCATTCCCCAACCAGCTGGGGTGAGCAGACACCCAGGTGCAGCTCCTTTGGGACCTTCACAATGGCCTTCCCATTTCTCCATCCCTTCCTGCCTTCCTTCGACAGAGCAAGCATGTCTAAGTCCAGAGGAAAAGAGGAAAAACAACATAAAGAAAAGTAACACATAAAGATCTCAGGGCCCGTGGGAACATAGAGCAGAGGAGGAAGAAGAGAGGAAGGACAAAAAAAAAAAAAAGACAATGACTACGCAGGCAAAAATTCACAGGAAAACTCAAAGCACAAAATTAAACAGCTACACAGACAAAAAATGGCACGACCGAGAAATCACCGCCCTGTGGTTTCAAAGTTAGAGGTGCAGAGACTACTGAAATAGCACCACAGAGAGAGAGGGGAGATCAATAAGGGGGGAGAAAAGCATGTCAGTGAGCCAGGCGCCCCCCAGAGAAAGAATCTGTGAGCTACAACCCCTCACTGAATGTGGCATCATCAGCTTGGCTTTGCCCAGAAGTCTACGCCACTCTGGAATATGGCATAAGAGAATATTAGAAAGAGCCTACACCATATACTACAAAGCTAGAAAACTAGACATTCGACATACGGAAAAAGCCTCTCTGCCAGGAGGAATGAAGATGTCATTGGAGGAGGGGCACAGGTTGATTCGTCACCCCTTAAGTCATAGTAAGATGTGCTTCTTTGGACTCTGCCCATCCACACAAAGCACGGTGCAAAAACCTTCAAGGACAGCTGAACTAGTGGTACATGCCTAGAATCCTAGCACCCGAGAGGCCAAGGCAGGAGGGCCTCAGGTCTAAAGTCAAGTTTGGCTACACAGTGAGGTGTGTCTCAAAAACACATTTAATTGCATTTCTGAATCATTTAATTACATTTGTGAAAACTAAAACACCTATATTCTCTCCCTGGCAAGTCTATTTTTTATGTCTATACTGATATAACATACACCTGAGATACACACAAGATACTTCTATGTATTGTTCTTCATAATAAAGGGGGGGGCCACCAAATAGGAGAGTGGTTACAGAAGTTATAATATGGTCAAAAGGCAGCTGGTTCCAACTCGCAATGGCTTCACCTAGCACTCCATCAAATGTGCAATGGTGGGAGCATGATCCCCAAAACTATTCTAGTTTCCCCTTTCTGTATAGTATTCAACAAACTGAATGAGCTACTCAGTACACTGTTATGAAATGGGTTTTGCTACAGGCAGCTCTGCCCAACTCTAAGATAGTAAGTATTCTAAGAGTGCTCAGGGTGAGCTTCCCTAGGCTAGGGATCGTGGCTTATATGTGTTCATATGGGTACACGTGTGTGCATGCAGAGATCTCAGTGACATTGTTCAGGAGCAGTCCACCTCATTAGGCACTCCACTGGCCTAAAGCTCGCCCACAGCTCTAAGTTAGCTGACAGGGAGTCTGCTGTCACTACCTCCCCAGCACTGGACTCACAAGTGTGCACTGCCACCCCCGTTTTCTCCATTGGTTCAAAAGATCAGACACGGGTCCTCAGGCTAGTGTGGTAAGAGCCTTACCAGCTGAGCCTTCTTCCCAGCCGTGATTTTCACCTTAGCATAGGTTTACTGTATGAAATGCCACTACAAGAGAAGAAACACCTGTTCCAGAAGCATGTGAGATATCTGTGACCGCACAGGAGTCCCAGTATCCATATGTTCCTCGGCTTGTAACAAGTGTGCCAACACTTTTAAAGAATATGCATGACACTCCAGAACTCTTTTTGTTGGTTATAGTGACCTGGAAGCCACATATGGAGGTCAGAAAATGAAAGACTAAAAGCTATTTGGACTGAGTTACTCCATGGAAGAGCCTGCCCTTGGGTTACTGTGCCTAAAAGTCACACAAATGAGAAATAAATCTTTGATATATTAGCTACTGAGCATTTGGGAATAATCATTATAGGTACTCCTAGCCTATTATATCTGAACATACTAACACAGATTATTCTCCATGGCACATTGCAAAGAAAAACCACCATAACTAAAGAAAATCAGCAATACAGAAAAATAGATTCTGGCCGGGCGGTGGTGGCGCACGCCTTTAATCCCAGCACTCGGGAGGCAGAGGCAGGCGGATCTCTGTGAGTTTGAGGCCAGCCAGGTCTCCCAAGTGAGTTCCAGGAAAGGCGCAAAGCTACACAGAGAAACCCTGTCTTGAAAAATCAAAAAAAAAAGAAAAGAAAAATAGATTCTGACTAGCCAGGCAGACTCAAGGTGGTATGACCATAGACCAGAACAATAATGGCACTAGGATATCATTTTGATTTTAGACATGTACATACATGAAGCAGTGTTCTGTATATATAAATAAACATACAAGAAAAGGCCAATCACCTGGCTGGGGTTCTTTTTTCTATCCAGATGGAAATCATAAATAGTAAATCACAAATAGGCTTCCTCAGTGTTGATCCAGGTTGCTAAATGCCATGGTCCATTCATGAGCTAGGACAAACTCAGATGCTTATGGCTTTGGGTCCTGAGAACTAGAGGTGTATGGCTCCAAGCTTTAGATTCCAGAGAAACTAACAGCTCCGGGTGTTTGGGTCAGAGGCTCATTGCTCTGGGCCTTGACGTTCAGTGACCCTTCATCCAGCTACCAGAAAGGCAGAGCGCATGTCAGCAGCTGGCATCACCAGATGCAGACGATGGCCAGCATTACAGCTCTCAAGGCCTGGATGCTAAGACCCTCAGCACCTAACACCTGCTTGTATTAAGATCTCCAATCCTGAATATGAGGATACGCAGCCCTCAGGGCTTTGCAGGTCCCTGGGGCTCTTCCAGTGACCAGGACACTCATACTCTCATCTCCTGAGACACTTCCTTCTACAGTCTTGGCGCCACTGCCTCCCACCTTCTCCAGCGTCCTTTGTGGTCTCAGCTGCCTCTGCTCCTCACAGTTCCTGCTCCCAGTTGCTTACTGGAATCCAGTTGTCTACTATGCATACCATAGCTTCCCTATCACCAACTCAGCCTCCTCCACCCATAAAAAGTTCACAAGTAGGCAAAAAAAGTGAAGCCTTTTATTAGCTCTGATGCTGCAACATCAGGAAGCAGTGTTGAGCTGAATCCAAAAGCGTGAGGGGCAGCCTGGTTTAGTCAACTAGGAGATGGCAAAGGGGGGTGTATTAGGTTCTTTTCTATTGCTGTAACAAAATACCATGATCAAGACAACTTGGAAAAGAATGTGTTTAATTGAGCTTACAGTTTCAGAGGTCAGAGTCCGTGATCACACAGCAGAGCAAAGGCGTGGCAGCAGGAACAGCTGAGAGCTCACATCTCAGTCCACACACAAGAGGCACGGAGACAGCACACTGAGAATGAAATCTCAAAGCCTATCCCCCCACCCCCGCTCACCCCCCACACACACATCTCCTCCCCCCACCCCGTGACATACTTCTTTCAACAAGGCCTCACCTGCTAATCCTTCCCAAGAAGTTCCACCAAATAGGGACCAAGTATTCAAATGTATGAGCCTATGGGGGTCATTCTCATCCAAACAACCAGAGTGGGGTATGAAAATGTAGTAACTGTAGTAAACCAATCACAGCACAACTTCTAATTCATCAAGACCAATCACAGCCAAGGACAGGTACAACTCTTCCATCTCTCAATCACAAGCTTTTCCACTGAGTCCTTAGAGTAACAGTTGTCAACATGTAGGTCATGACCCCTAAAGGGGTTGATGACCCTTTCACAAAGGTCACAATATCAGATATTTACATTATAACTCATAGCAGTAGCAAAATTACAATTATGAAATAGCAATGAAAATAATTTTAAGGCTGGGGGTTACCACAACATGAGGAACTGTATTAAAGGGTCTCAGTGTTAGGGAGGTTGAGAACCACTGCTCTAGACAGAATGTCTAGTCTTCTTTCGAGCTAACTGTGTGGTGTAACCATAGGTATGGCTCTCTAAAGTAGCTACCCATGGGGGTCACCTCAAATTCACCAAGGCTGTTTTGGCCTGGAATGGGGATTTCCTGAACTGCTGGAGGCTGTGACTAGAACGTGGTCTCTTGTTCATGTCTTCAATAGCCATGGTTACAGTGTCCCTTGTAGCTGGAGTGTGTCTGTCTCTGGGTAGTTCCTTGCTCCAGGTTGCCAGGCATAAGGGAAGAGTGTCAAACAGCTCATTCCCAACAGCTTCATTCATTCATTCATAGAAAAACATCAAAGGGCACTTGCAGGAAAGGACTCAACATTTTTATAGTGCTCAACAGTACTTAATGCTTGCCCCAGTCTCCTAGGAAGGGTTGGGTCCAAGCTAGCAACACCAGGAAACTAAGGGAGGGAAAACCAGGAAACTGGTGGCGACAAAGTTTTAAGAACATCTATGCTTTAAGTGTTTTAAGGAATGCATTCATTTACTTTTTGGGCAATGAAAATCAATCTACTTTAACAAGAAGCATGGGGGGGCAATCAAATCCAGGCATTGACTCAACTAAGTTGGGTCTATCTTGCTGGGAAAATAAAGAGCTTGAGTCCTTTAACTGTAACAGAATTCTTTACACTCGGGATGAAATGGAGGTGGGAAGCTGCATTTCTCTGTTCCCCGCGCATAAGCTCCTGCTGTTAGATATGAAGAGGCTCTTAAACCTCATTTCCAGCTCTCAACAGCATCGACAGCAGTGGAATGGCAACAAGGAATTAGCTGTAAACTCCAGGAAAATATATTTCCCTCTTGTTACAGGCCCAGTGACGAAGGCAGATGCTCAGTGGGCTGTGGCAGGCCGAAAGTTAGTGTCTGTGATATTTCAGTTGTGCCAATGTTGTTCTGGATGCAAAGGAGTCCTCATAAATCTACCTTGGTCACATTACCTCGGACATACTGAGCTCAAATAAACGTGTTGGTGTCGATGAAAAGACAGATATAACGCAATGTGTCTCAATATGAGTGTCGTAAAATAAAAGGCTGGCTTGCTTCAACAGGCTCTGATGAAACAGCCTCTTTAACTGCACCCCTCATAAAGAGATTGAGTGGAATCCTAATTGTAAGAGGAGTAAGAAACAGACCTTTCCATGTGGGCTTGACGTGACAATGGAGACGGGCCACCTCCTGCAGCCTGAGAACATGTCAGACGAGTAGGAAAGCGGCGCTGACAATGAGCAGGACGAGCGTGTGCAAAGGAACAGAGTGGGATGGAGACGACAGTGGGAAGTTCCAGGTCATCATTTGGAGTGACTTTTGAAAATAAATCAGCCTCTGGCCAGTCTCCAGTTAGGCTGTCCCTACTTTGCATGCTGTAAGGAAATTAATTAGCCAGTTAACTAGCCCCCTGTGGCTAAGTTCTTAAACTCTAAACAGAGTTGAGGGATCTTCCTGGACCTTATCAATGAGAAGATGGCAGCTGAGCCATCATTCCTCATTTATACATAAGATGAAGGAGATTAACAAGCACAAACGCATGGCTTGTTGTTGATTAAATGGGTTAATATATGCAAGTCAATCAGAACAATGCTCAAGATAAGTGCTCAGAAGTGTTAGCTGTTATTATTTAATGCAAAACATAATGGAGGAGAAGTATAACACAGAGACACCCTGGCAGTCACTGGAAAACATCGTAGGTGATCACATAAAGGACAGGAAAGTGCTCACCGTACACTGCTGCTTACTTTAAAGGCATTTGGGAAGGTATTTCTAAACTCTAATTGTGGAATCCTTGTGCCTGACTCACTCAACAATCACAGAAAAAGAGCAGTAATTTATAACAGGAAGAATCAAAAGTCTCTTTTGGTAAGCACCTTTCAAGGACCTGAGGAAACTCATGGTGTACTCCACTTGAGAAAGGACTTTCTCATCTCACAGACAAAGAACACTGAAAGTCAGGGGCTAAACTGACCTGTCAGGGTCACTCTGATGGTTAATAGTCAAGATTTCAATCCAAGCCCCTACCTAAAAATCCTTTGGCCTTTTATTATAACAGTGGGTAAGCATACAGAAAAAAATGTGTGCATATTAGTATGTATATATGTGTGCGTGCGTATGCCCACATGCGTGTGTTCGTGTGTGTGTGTGTGTGTGTGTGTGTGTGTGTGTGTAATATACATAAATCAACTAGTCAATATCAATAACCCTGGAGAAATGTCTGTGAATTCCATGGCAATAAAAAAGAGCCAGCATTAGGGCTAGAGAGATGCTCAGTACTGAAGACTGCTTACTGCTCTTGCAGAGGACCTAGGTTTGGCTCCAGCACCTACATTATAGCTCACAACAACCTATAACTCTAGTTGGACTCAAGCCTCTTTGGCTTCTTCAGGCATCTGATGCACGTGGTACCCAAAATAAGTTTACACAGGCATACATACACATAAACTATGAGAAAATAATAAATTCTTAAAAGATAGCATTACCACTCTATCCCTCAATAGTTACAGAAAGAATATAAAGAACAGTAATTTACACTAGAAAGACCGAACAATATTCTTTTCCATCTTAAGAGTATGGACTATGGAAATGCTGGCAGATCAGAAACAGTACTCATGATGCTGTAGGACCTGAGAACCCAGCACTGATGGGACAGGAAACTTAATTAGAACAGATACACTTCACAATTCCCTGACCCAGAGAACACACACGTGAGCTTTGCTTTGCAGAAAAGTAGCCAAGGGTCAGACTTGGAGCCTCAGGCCAGCCTTGCTCCACTTACTACGCTTATGCAAATCTGACACATCAAGCCTGTAGGCCTGAGGCCCAGCAGGAAGGTGGACAGCGTCTATAAACTGTCCTACCCGAAAAGGATTGAGAGTTGAATTTTTAGGCCACTCAGAAGTTTGGTGACGGCAGATTCCTATCTCTAACTCATTTTTCTTGAGGTTCCTTAACAAAGTCTTACTTTTTTTTTTTTGGGATGTGGTTTTTTTTTTTTTTTTTGCTTTGGTGATTGTTTTTTGAGACAAAATCAAATGCATTCCTGGAATTCCCTATGTAGCCAAGGCTGACCTCCAACTTCCAAAGAAGTACCCAGATTAGAGGACTACATAACCACACCACCTGGAGCATCCTGTATATAGATGATTTCTATCTACAGCACTCCACTAACTGAGCCACATCCCTGGCCTGTGTTACATCTTCAAACAAAATCGAATATTTGTGGACATCTGATTACCATGAAGTTCCAGAAGCTTCTACATCCACTTCAACATTTCTTCATTTAATTCGCCTAGCAAGGACTGTCAGAAATGCATTCCACAGGAGAGCAAATGAAGGCTTGGAGAGTGGAAAAGCTCAAGCAGGATGAGGACGCTGCTTAGATGAGCATACTTCAAACCCAAGTGTCTAACTGTCGAGCCTTTGACCGTCAGCAACAACACAAGTGGTTCCTGAGCCATGAAGCCAACTGGGGCAAGGGGAGGAGAGGCTGAGGTGAGGCGGAACGCTTTGCCTGCAGGAGGCCATGAAGTTCCAGAAGCTTTCTACATCCACATGTAGATATGGACGTACACATGGTTCAGAGGGGGAGTAGGGTTTGCTGGATGGGTTTCAACAAGTCAAAAGAATTAAGATTCTCAAAGATACTGCCTCTTTCTTTTTATCTTGGGTTCAGCAGAAAGCAGCATATTTTTTTAAGCAGCAGAGAAATTGCAGTAAGGACAAATGCCCAAAGGAGAGTTCCCTCCCTAACTCCGCACAGCTCCTCTGCCAGCAGCAAAGAACGGAGGGAAACATGCAACCTTGATAAACATTGGCAGATTAGCACAACAGCAGAAACAAATGTGTAAAAGGCTCTAAAAATCCTGAGCGGCATCCTTTCCAAATGCCCGCCTGTCCCCAGTCAGGGAACGTGCCGGCTGATCCTGCCGCAGAAGAAAAACACCTTCATTTTGCATTGTGAGCAGAAGTAGGCAAGGCTGATTTGTAGATAAACAAATTAAAGCAGCGTAAACATATCCTGGCACTGAACTCTGCTATGCTTTCAATGTCCACAGCAAAACTCATGTTGAAGCCTAATCCTCATTGTGAAGTATTAAGAGGCAGGACCTTTAAGAAGTGATTAATTACTAAACGGATTAACCTGTTTGTAGATTAGTAGACTAAAGGCTTATCTCAAGTAGGCCTGCTACAAAGCCAGTTTGGCCCTGTCTTTTGGATGTACTCCTGTCACCACATGGAACCCAGCAAGAAGACTCTCAACAAGAAGATGCAGGCCCTGGCCTTGAACTTTCTAGCCTCTCAAACAGTAGGAAATAAATGTGCTTTCTTTATAAATTACCTATGATATGATATCCCATTATAGCAACAGAAGACAAAACCCTTCCAAGGAAACCTCCAGAAGCTGTAGGTGTTCATGTACACAAGTTTTCCACCGAGCACCTAGAATGCGGTGGCTGTGTCAGTAAACAGACAAGTTCTCTGCTATCACAGTCACTGTCCCAGGAGTGGAGACCAGGGCGAGGAGGGGACACACAAATGGTGAATGTAATCAGCTAGAGTGGGAAGTGCTATGGAGGAAATAAAGCGTGCATGTGTGCATGATGGGCTCTATGTGCCAATACAGACTGAGTGTCACTGCATCCAAGGAAATGACCTCTGTGCAGAGACCTGAGGCTAGACAAGGGGCATATATGTGAACAAACTCCAAGAAGCATGGGAGGCTGACAGGCCTCAGTGTTCCAAGGCTCTGAGGAGAGAAAAGGCTAGGAGAGAAACTAGCTAAGGATGCTGAGAAACGGGCAAGGTGAGAAAGGGCCGGACCATGCAAGTGAATCTAGGCTGCTGCTGCAGCTTACGTTTAATTTAAGCCAAGAGTGAAGCAGGGTAATAAGATCAAAGCCATAGGCTGGGCATGGTGGCCCACACCTTTAATCTCAGCACAGGGGCACTGCGGAGGCAGAGGAAGAGGCATGTGGGATCTCTGAGAGACAAGGTCAGCACTCAGTGAGACCCTGACTCAAAAAAAATAAATAATAAACAATCAAAACCAGAGTTTGGAAAAGTCACTCTGTCCTCTACACAGAAAATAAAACCAGTTAAGTGAGTGCTGCAACACACAAACCAGGGCCAGAGCATAAAAAGAGCAGATGTTCTCTGCAGTAACTATCCAACCTGCCTCTGCGGGCCAAAGTAGCCACAGCTTACTAGACAGATGAATGGACATGTTCTGATACGGCTTTGTTTACAAATAGCAGAGATTGTCGCTCTCTCAGCTACACTGCAAAATATGGTGAAGACAGACCGAGATGCAGTGTGCTGGAGGAGCAAATGCTTGCAAAGTGACCAGATGAACTGACGAACGGACGGACAGATGCTGAAGAGGAAGGAAACCTAGAATGAGACATGCACCTTGTAATGTTACTGCAAATGAGTGTGGTGAATTTAAGAATTTTCCAACCATTTTAAAAACATTTCTTTAGAAACAAAACCTGGAGTTTTGCTCAAACTGGCCTTTGTAGTCCACTTAATTATTGACATCCTTGTACTGCATTCCACATCAGAGCTGCCTGGTCTTTGATCTTGCAACCTTCTTCTATTATTTAATATTAATCCTTGTGGGTGATGGTGAACTACCTGCTGTGGCCCCAGCCTGCTATAATAGATGGTCTGAGCTTCTCCCCAGGGAGAAAGCAAGGCCCTGGTGACAATTTGTAAAAATAACCACAAAGAAATGAGTAAGGATTGAAGTCAGGTGGTGACACAAGCTTGTAGTCCAGCACTTGGGCAGTGTGGGAAGAGATCAGGAGTTCAAGGCCACCTTCCGCTGCATAGCAGGTTGGAGGATAGTTGATGTTACAAGAGGCCTTATCTAAAATAAATAAATAAATAAATAAATAAATAAATAAATAAATAAACAAACAAACAAACAAACAGAAAGCTAAACATGAGATAGTATATGCACAGGAATATTGAAAATGTTTCAAGTTAATGAAACAGCTCTTGAAATACATTGACACAGGCAAGTATTTTTCCAAAGCAAAACAGAAAAACAAGTAAACAGGAGAGTGAAAGCCATATACAACACTTACACACACTTGGACATGAAAGATACAGGAAAGCTTCTTATGGAAACATCTATGCTGATGTATCAAAGGATTCTGGAAGGGGAAGGTTTAGGGCAGTGATGGCTACCAGGAGAGGCTGCATGGGTTCTGAGACAAGTCACCCAGACACTACATCATTATGTTATATTTTATGCTCTTAATTGTACAGCGATCCAAACCTAAACTACTGCACATATAGGTGACTACGGTATTATTCTCTATTTTCTCCATCTTTCTAAATAAAAATATCTACATGCTTAATGTAATAACCACATTTGATTCCATGAAGACTTGATTCATTAATCAAAGAGAAAGAAAGCTAAGAAAAGGTAATTTTTCTAATTACCTCTAATAAGACTAATGATTTTTCCAATTATATTTCCCATTGATTTTTTTTTCTTTTTTTTTTTTTTAGTTTTTAATTACTTTTGAAAGACTAACAAGATCTGGAAGAAATCTCAGATCACAGTATGCCAACAGTTCATATCATAAATGAGGAACTGAGGCATAAAGGTGGCACACACCTCCCTCAAGCTGTTACCTCCTCAGCAAGCCAGCGTAAGCATCCAGCCCTGGGCCTGGGTACTGCACTTGCATCGATATTACATCTTTACGGGACAGGTGAGTCAACACAGAGGGAAGGATCACGACAGCCACATCATCTTGACTATTAACTTGATGGAACTTAGACCATCAGGGAAACAAACCTCTGGCATTTCTGGGACGGGATTCCTAACTTGAGTTAACTGAAGTGGGAAGATAAATCCTAAACATGGCCACACCATTCTATGACCTAGAGTCCCAGACTGGATAAAAATGAGAAAGCTAGCTTCACAGCTGCCTCATAACTGAGGATGCAAGGTAACCAGCCACTTCACCTTTCTCCCACCATGCCCTCCCCACCAGGATGGACTGCATCCCTCACAATGGGAGTCAAAAAAGACCTCTTCTTTCGCAAGGCACCAGGTATTTTGTCACGATGAGACATGCTGTGACATGTTGCTTAAAATTTGAGTTTCTGCTCACATAGGGTATGAATGAATAACTCTAGAAGTAATTTCCTGAAAATCAGGATACGGCTTCATTATAGTTTTTATAAAGTGTGTGGGTGTGGGTGGGTATAAGGTAAGTGGGTGTGGGTGGGTGTCTGTGTGCCCGTTCACATTACTTCTGGCCCTCCCTGAAGTTGAGTCTCTGGTGGCAAAGGGAGGTTTGGCTTTCAAAAGTCATAACCATGTGAAGTGGTCACGGGAAACAAAGTCAGTATATTACAGTAACACAAGAGCCATGGGTGGCTTCCTCCCAAGTTTCAAGAGGAGAAGTACATTTTTATTCTTGGTCCATTGATTTCTCAGCTAACCACACCAGTTTTATACATTTACACATGACATCAGAGTAGATCATATCTAATATTCAGAAAGGAAAAAATACTGTAACATTTTATTCCAACTGCCCTGCCCAAACACATCCACTCTGACACTAAGTAGAGCAGATGTGCTAGTTCAAAACAACACTCCAGCTGCACTGACAGGGAAGAAATCACATATCTGTAGCACCACAGAACCTGATACATGTCTGCCATCACCACGGCATTGGTCGAGACTGTGATCTCCAGATCAGACAGGTCCTTCAGAGTCCAGCTCCTTTACTCCATCACCCTCAGTTCCCAATTTTTAATCTTCCCTAAGTGACACCCACACCCCATCGTCTGCTCCAATAAATTCTGTTAGAAACTTACAAGGTGCAGACTTTATTTCAATCAACTCACTCCTGCTCCTTCCAATAATCTAATAGTGCTTAACAGTTTAGGGGACATTTGAGTTTAATGGGATTTACCTGATAGCAATAGACTTCTCATGGCTTCTTTATAGCCCCAGTTTTGAGCAACCTGGCTAACTCAATCTCACCGGCTCACTGTCAGACTGGAAGCTGAAGCAATGACTTGGAGGGGAGTAAGTGAGCAACCTTTGCCGGAGAAATTCCTGAGATCACCTTTCTGACATTTTGAACATTCTCTCTGGAGAATACTAATCGGTGTCAGGGAGGTCTGCAGTCCACTCTGTGTTGAGAAAGACGTTTTGTTTTTGTTTTTGTTTCTTTCTTTGTTTTTTATTTTATTTATTTTTCCTTGGTCTGTGCCTTGTTTTTTTTTAAATTTTATAATTAATTTAATTTTACATATCAGCCACAGATTCCCCGTCCTCCCTCCTCCCACCCCACCCCCAGCCTTTTCCCCCAATCCACCCCCCATTCCCACCTCCTCTAAGGCAAGGACTCCCCTGGGGATTCAGCTCAGCCTGGTAGATTCAATTGAGGCAGGTCCAGTCCCCTCCTCCCTTCACCTAGGCTGAGCAAAATGTCTCAGCATAGGCCCTAAGTTCCAAAAAGCCAGCTCAGGCACTAAGGACAGGTCCCAGTCCCACTGCCTGGGGGCCTCCTAAATAGTCCACACTAATTGACTGTCTCACTTATCCAGAGGGCCTGATCCAGTTCCATGGGGGCTCCTCAGCTATTGGTTCATAGTTCATGTGTTTCCACTTGTTTGGCTATTTGTCCCTGTGCTTTTTCCAATCATGGTCTCAATATCTCTTGCTCATATAATCCTCCTCTTTCTCACCGATTGGACTCCTGGAGCTCCACCTGGGGCCTGGCCGTGGATCTCTGAGAGGGAGAACAAGGAAAGAGATACCATGATAAATGAAGACCCCATGGGAATAGGAAGAAGCAAAGTGCTAGAAAGGTCCCCAGAAATCCACAAAGATACCTCCACAATAGACTACTGGCAATGGTCGAGAGAAAGCCTGAACTGACCTACTCTGGTAATCGGATGGCAGAACACCCGAACTGTCGTGATAGAACTCTCATCCAATGACTGAAAGACATTTTTTGTGAAGACATTTTGCTGTCGTTGATGAACGCAACACTAATGCAATAGAAAACTAGCTTTTGAGTTTAAGAATTTTTCCTTAAGCAAAATTACAATCCGTAGGACTGAATTCCATTGCATTCATTCCCAATACACTCCACATAAAACGTCTTAGCTATGCAAGAAAACCACATGCCAAGACTGACAATCCCCATAAACCATCTCTTCTTGTGGATTGATTTGGTTTCCTTAGCTGAAAAAGGGGAAAGAATTGCCTTAATCATGTGTGTATGTACGTGTGTGTGTTGCACACACGTGCTAAGCGTACATGCAAAAGTCAGAGAAGAATTTCTGGGATCTTCCTCTAGTATAGGCCACCTTATTCTCTTGCAGCTGTGTTCTCTCACTGGACCTGGGCTTGCTGTTTCAACTAGGCCAGAGGCCAGGAAACTCCAGCAACCCTCCACACACACAGCACTGCAGTTCTGGCTGTGACTTCTCATGTGGGTACAGGGAATCAAACTCAAGTCTGTGCAGAAGCACTCTCCCTAGCTGAGCCATGTCCCTGGAACTTCCTTGCCTTTATCTGAATGTGTAGCCACAGAAAGAAATTCAAAGGAAGCCTTCAGAAAACTGGGAAATGTGTTCTGCAGTGCAGAATGCATGCCACGAACTGTCCTCCAGGGAATTATGAAAAGAAATACTGCCCTTCATCTGAAAGGGTGAAGATGGATACCTCAACGTTGCAGAGGAACCTTGGGTGACTGTCCAGGCAGCCAAATGTGTTGCCATTTCTATAATTTTGGAAGTTGTTTGCTCTGCACTTCCTGTTTAGTTTACTCAAGTGAGATTTTATCCTTTTGGGGGCTCTGATAGGGACTGAAGACTAGACAGTTATACAGCTTTCCTTGGAACCAAATTAAAAAAAAAACTTACATAAAAGATAAGAAGGTTGAAAAACATAAAAGTTTAATTGCTTATCTAAGAAGATGTTTCAAGGTCTAAAAGATATTTTTAGGATGGTAATATAAGTTATGATAAAAAGTGGTTTAGGCATAAAATTTTAGATCATCAAGATAGGATAATAGAATATGCCAAATACAAATGAACTGGACATTGTAAATGTAATTCTGACTTGATAATTGTTCTTATTGCATATAGTTTTATTATGTTACAGTTAGACCTTTCCTTTTCAATTAAACAAAAAAGAGAAAATGTTAAGGAATATTTGTTTACACTATAAAGATGTGTCTCTGCCTAAGGTGCCTTCTGATTGGTTTAATAAAGAGCTAAATGGCCAATAGCTAAACAGGAGAGGATAGGTGGAACTTCCAGTAGAAGACACAGAATCTGGGTAGAAGAATCCAGGTACGAGATTTTGCCAACAGACTGGAGCAAGTCAGATGTGCTGTACTAAGAAGAGGTAACTGAGCCATATGGCAAAATATAGACTAAAAAATAAAGATTAATTAAGTTATAAGAGCTAGAAGGGCTAGTTGAGAAAAAGCCTAAGCTAAGGCCAAGCTTTCATAATTAATAATTAGTCTTAGTCTTCAGGTCATTATTTGCGGGCTGGTGGTCCAAATATAGTCCGAGAAGTATGCTTGCTACAATCAGCCATCGCAGTGACTGGTATACACTATGTCTCTACTCACTCTGCACCTTCCCAAGAGGAAGATCAGCGAACAAGAGAGAACTCATGTATTAGTTACTTTCCTCATTGACACAGCCAAATATCTGAAAAGACAACTTAAGAACAGCTTATGTGGCTCACAGGTTGAAAGGGTATTGTCCATCATGGCAGAGTTCCTAGAAGTGGAAGCATGTGGCTGGGGCCAGAACGCAGATGAGGGGACACAGATATTCAGGTCAGTTTCTCCATTCTCCCTTTTTATTCAATCCAAGCCCCTTGCTTATGGCTCTACCTACACTCATATAGGTCTTCCCTCCTCAGTTAAACCTCTCTAAAAATGTCCTCAAAGACATACATACAGTTGCCTTTTAGGTGACTTTAAGTGTAGTCAACTTGAGAGTGTGGTAACCATTGGACCCAGCACTATACAAAAGAAAACAGACAGAACCCACCTCAAAATCAGATAAAGCACTGATCTCTTCTATGAAAGTATAACATGTCAGAGATATGAAAGACTTGCAAACCCAACCAAAAACATTAACAAGAAGTCTGAAATATTTAATTGACTGTTGGAAAAAGACCATGGAGACATGGGTATAACCCCCCCCCCCAAAAAAAAATTAGTGAGTTATAAAATGGAAAAGAAAGATTTGTGGCTTTCTTTGGAAATATTTGGAAAACAATGTAGTTTTGCAAAGTACAGTTTTACTCTCACTCAGAGATTCTCAATATATTGTCTTATTAAAGGTTCTAAGGGGTCCAATCATTAAGAAAAAGAAAATATGGTGGCTGAAAAAATGACTCGGTAGGGAAATATGCTCCCTCTGCATGCATGAGAATCTGAGTTTAAGTCCTCAGCACCCACATTAAAAAAAAAAAACAAGCATGGTTACGTGTGCCTGTAACCCCAGCATTCGGGAGGGAGATCTGTGGATCTCCAGAGCTCCAGGTCAACCAGCCTACCAGAAACTGAGCTTCAAGCTACATCAGAAACCCTGTCTTGTGGCAGTAAGACACATCACAGAGAAGACATCCTACATGCTGCTCTGGTTTCCACCTGTGCCCTCAGAGATACATGTACCCACATGTATCCAACACACACACACACACACACACACACACACACACACAAACACGGAAAGAAAAGGCCCATCTGCTGTGGAACAATCTTTGTAAGTATGTATTGCTCTCATTGCTAATAAAAAGCTGACTGGTCAATGGCTAGGCAGGATTTTTGGGGCAGAGAGAATGCTAGGAAGAAGAAGGGTGGAGCCAGAGGAGTCAGACAGAAGGCACACGGCATGCAAGAGAGGTAAAAGCCACAAGTCTCAGGGCAGCACATAAATAGAAATGGGTTAATTTAAGTTGTAAGAGCTAGTTAGTAATAAGCCTGAGCTACTGGTCAAGCATTTATAATAGTAAGTCTCTGGGTGGTTACTTGAGAGCAGCTGCTAGGACACAGAAAAACTGTGACTATACCCATCTGATGATATTCAGTTATCTCCAGTCTAATTCTTACTTGGCATCTACTTTGAAAACTATGGAATTAGACCCTCCTTTGGGAAATGCCGTTCTCTGCAAAAATGCAAGTACACACACAGAGGGAACTGGTGCTGAACTCTTGAATAAAAGGGCTTTTGTGTATCCATGTCTCACAACTTTCTTCTCATCCAATCATGCTTTCTGGGATATGGTGCACTAGAACACAAGACTGAAAATGGCCCAAACTCAGGCCTTGCCAGTGATGCCAATGAAAGGGCATCTCAATTCTAGGTGCTCACTGCCCAGTGGGAAATTACTTTCTCCTCTGTCACTTGACTTCACATTAGTGCCTGCCAACATGGGGCACCACATGGAGGCTAAGAAGCTGGTAACGGAGCCAGCATCTGTGGAGCCACAGCTCTGAAGGACCCCACTTCAAGTCCCTGAGTTCTTGAAGAAGCTCACCTGCTTCCCTCACTCCAGGAGCAGCAGCTGCTTTCTCAAGTCACGGCCTGTTTCAGAATCCTATCACTTTGGTTCTCCTTCACCTACGTACTTCTTTGATCTATTCTTCATGGTAAGTTTTCCCTGGGGCAATAACTCATATGGCTTCTACATTTCTAACTGGGCTCAAATGATGAAAATAGCAATGGAGAGGAAAGCCAGTCATAGTTAAATCTATAGGTTCTTTCCATTTCATACATTTTTACTTGTAACTACACTTTAATATTTATGGAGTTTAGAACACCAGCTGTTTTGGGCAAATATACTTGTTTTGTTCATTGCCCAGGGCTCAGCAGCTGCAGCACTGACCACACACACAGCAGTGCTCTGTTTTACTCAGTGAAGGCATGTGTGAAGGGATAAATAGGTAAAGGTGGAATAGCCCCCAAATTTCCTCACTGCTGTGACAAAACATCTGACAGACAAAAGGACGAAGGGTCCATTCTGCTGTTTCCGAGGCTTTAGTCTAGTGTGAAAGGGAGGGTGTGGAACAGCATACATGGCCAGTCACATCATTGGTCAGGAAGCAGAGAGACCATGGAGCCATGGATTTGAGAGGGGAAGAATTCACTTACTGCTGCCTGGCTCTCCCCACATCCCACCACATTCCATCCTGGAGTCATGGGATAGGGCTTCCCACATTCACAGAGTCTTCTCCCCTTAGCTAATTAATACTCTCTGGGAAGGCTCTCACAGACACATGCAGAGGCGTGCTCCACAATCTCCTAGGTTCTTCCAAATCCAATCAAATTGAGGATCAAGATTAACCCAGTATATACTGATAACTTAAGTGGGGTAAATTAGATGATGGACCAGAAGGACCTGGCATGTTAAACAGTCACAGAAAGCCACCACACTCCCACCAGAGAGAAAGGAGCCTAGCTGACAGAGCTTTTTAGTATGTAGCTATGTAAAATGTGGAGGAAGGGTATCACATAAAGAACCTTCTCAGCGGGGCTGGGTGGGGAGCCACAACCACTGAGCAGCCCGGAGATTTGCTGTTGAGGATTTGCTATACCTTCACATCCCCTGGAAACCTTCTGCACTGCCTGCCTAGTGGCACTCTGTAGGTTCTCAACCTTCCTAACATTGCAACGCTTTAATAAAGTTCCTCATGCTGGGGTGACCCCACTCATAAAATTATATTCATTACTGTAAAATTGTTTCATAACTGTAATTTTGCTACTGTTATGAATCATAATGTAGACAGCTTATATGCAGGATGTCTGATATAAAACCCCCCAAAGGGGTCACAACCCATAGGTTGAGAACTGCTGCTGTAGAGGAATGTTCTTTGGGATAAACAACTGTCAGGACCCACAATGAGTTAAACATCAGCAAGAGACATGGAGTGTAGTGTTTTCTGACACTAAACCCATGTTGTTTTCCCACAATTTTCACTCTCTTATCACAACCACTTGTCTCACAATTCTGATATGTCAGCTGTGACTGAACTCAATCTCCAAACTTTCTCCCCAGGTAACAGGTATCTGGTAGACACTGAGGGTTCCAACCAAACTTGTAGGCATGGCAGATCCCCACCTCCCTTGAACCATCTCAATATCCTCCAAGGGTTGCCTGCCTCATCAACACAACTCAAGTAAGTCTGAAAGGGGGAATTACAAACAATAAAGGTGATCCTATTGAAGAAAATTCTTAGGGCTATGGAAGGTCTGGCTAGGAACCTGTAAAACACACACACAGAGACAGACAGACAGACAGACAGACAGACACACACACACACACAAACACACACACACACGATATAGACAGACAGATGAATAAGCCATGAAGTGTATACACTGTGCTTATACAGAAAGGATTCAAGGGCATGCATTTTAAGTATATAAGTACCATGCTCTGTTTACTTTAAAGGCATGAAACTGATTTTATAAGCAGGAATGAAAAAAATCACTTGTGGATTAAGCATTTTATATACTTCAAAAGAAATGTAAAATTTTAATTGCATTGTATTGTTTATATTATTTGTAAGACATGTGAAGTTCTTAATCACAAATACCTTAAGGGCAGAATGAAAGAAAATAATTTAAACCTTGACTTTAGTGGTTCTATTACACAGAAAGGTAAAATATTGATGATAAAATATTAAACGGAGAAAGCAACAAATTTCTTTCCCTTAGAAAAACCATTACAATAAATAAATATTTATGTTAATACTACAAGCATTTAGCAAGCACTCACAGTGCAGTATAAGTAGATTAAAGGTGGTTCTGTAGAACAGCATCAAGCTAAATGTCCATTCATTTGTAAATCTTACTCATTTTTCATTTATATGTGGGGTAGTGCTAGGAATTGAACTTGAGTTCTCTTCAAGAGCAGCTTGTAATCTCCTGCTGAGCCATCATCACTCCAGCTCCTGGTAACCTTTCTTGAATTATCTAATTTTTTAAATAGTTGTCAAACAAATGGCCCAATCACTGCTCACAAGATCCTCCTAACCCTAGCAGCAAAGATTTAAAAAAAGAGAGAGAGAGAGAGAAAAAACCCAGCATATACGCTGGTGCTCCCAACAGCTGACCCTGACTGACATCACTAATCAGTCACCTCCTTTTCCCTGAATGGTGTCAGCCTCAGCATCTTCATCACACAGTGCTCCATGAACAAGAGTTGGGATTCAGGCAAACCTACTTGCCTAACACACTAACTCTTAATCAATTCTTCTGAGCCCTGTATCAATGAGTGTTTGTCAGGGCACAATCTGCCCCACACACTGTATGTGGCTGTTCTCTCCTCACTACTGCAGAGCTGAGTGATCTCAGCAGAGGTGTGTGTCACAAGCAAAAAGTCTCTACTGATGGGTCCTTTAAGCTTGCAGATCTCCACAGGATACACTATATAAAGTGATCAATGGAAACTCCAGAGAGTCCAGGGGAGCAAACAGCTGCTAGTGCTCAGGAGCATGGAACAGGGGAGTTCAAGGGGCATTCCGACCTCACAGTACAAGCACTCTCTACCTCACAGTACAAGCACTTCTTCCTACCTCACAGTACAAGCACTTCTTCCTACCTCACAGTACAAGCACTCTCTTCCTCACAGTAAGAACACTGTCTTTCTCACAGTACACGCATTCTCTACCTCACAGTACAAGCACTCTCTTCCTCACAGTAAGAACACTGTCTTTCTCACAGTACACGCATTCTCTACCTCACAGTACGGACACTTGCTACCTCCAGAACAAGCATTCTCAACCTCACAGTACAAGCAAAAGCAGATAGATCACCTACCTCCTGGTGCATGGATACAAAGATTTTTGTTTCATTAAAACAAACAAGGTCATGAATTGTGACCAGGCTCTAATTCTTACCAGAAAGCATGTGATCACTAGTTTTATGTCAACTTGACACAAACTAAAGTCCTTTGAAAGAGAGAATCTTGGTGGAGAAAATGCCTCCATAAGATTGGTCCTGTAGGCAACTCTATAGAGCAATTTCTTGATTAATGAGTAATGTAGAAGAGTCCCAACTACTCTAGGCCCTCTGTGGGCAGGTAGTCCTGGACGGTTTGAGAACACAGGTGCAGCAAGCCATGACTAACAAGCCAATAAGCAGTACTCCTCCATGGCCTCTGCTTCAGCTCCTGCCTCCAGGTTCCTGCCCTGATATTCTGTGGTGATAGATTGTGATGTGGAACTGTAAGCTGAAATAAACCCTTTCCTCCCCAAGTTGCTTTTCGTCATAGTGTTTTACCACAGATGTAGATATCCTAATTAAGGTACCATGTGTCCTAGCTAGCATTACCAATCAACTTGATGCAGTCTGGAGTCACCAAAGAAACCTTCAATTGAAGAACTGCCCAGATCAGACTGGACTGTAGGCATGTCTGTAAGGGATTGTCTTGACTATTAATTTACGCAGGAGGATGCAGCCCACTGCAGCATGTTGTGGAATATTCCTTTACACTGTATGAAGATATGTCACTGTGACTGGTTTAATAAAACGTTAATGGCCGATACCATAGGCTTGTTCCTAACTAGCTCGTATAAGTTAAACTAACCCATATTTTTATTCATCTAAGTTCTACCACGTGGCTTTTACCTCTATCCCAATTTGTGTGTCTGACTCATTCTGCATCTGTCTAGCTTCTCTGCCCTTCTTCTTCCCATATTCTCTCCACCCCAAAAATCCTGCACCCAACGTCTGGCCACATAAAACCTGAGAAAGCTTAAAAAAAGGTTCTAAACACACAAAAACTGAGCCAAATGCAGCTTCCTAGTCTCATGTCTCTCATGCTGGCCGTGGTACAGAGACACATCTCCCGGCAGCTGCCTGCTTGCTTGAGCAGACAGTGAGCCATGAGCTAATCTGTGTGGCAGGTTTAAGGTTTCACTCATGCAGACAGAAAAGATTACAGATATGCAGTAAAGCAGGTTCAGACAGAAAAAAAAAAAAAAAAACCTCTAAACAGGCTACAGTGTGTATAAAAATGTGCATGGGCTAAAGAAAGAAAAAAAAAACAGAAAAAAAAAGTGCTTTGTAAAAAAAATTTTTTAAAAAGCCACGTAGAGATGAAAAATACACAATCTGGATCCTGTATGGTGTTGTATTGACTTTAAATTTTTTGATTATTGATAAGCAAACAATAGCTGCTGAGAGATATTGGATTATAAAAACTACCAAATTAAACCAACCTATGTATTTTCTAAATGTCTTAACTTTCACAGTAAATGAAAGGCGGTGATTCGTTCAAGGTTGATAGAGATTGAATTTGATTGGGGAAGACCCTTGAAAATCCCGGTTATACATAAGGAAATAAACCTAAGCCAGGCGGCAGTGGCACATGCCTTTAATCCCAGCACTCTGGAGGCAGAACCAGGCAGATCTCTGTGAGTTCGAGGCCAGCCTGGTCTACAGAGTGAGATTCAGAAGAGGCACCAAAACTACACAGAGAAACCCTGTCTCAAAAAAAAAAAAAAAAAAAAGGAAAGAAAGAAACCTAAAGTAACTACAATACAGGTGATGTATATTATAACTGCTCAAACATAAAACAAAAGATCATCTTTGGCTGGCTTGTGTACAATACACAGTCCATACTTGTATTAATGCAGATATGTATGCTACCTTTGAAAGTTTGTGTGTTTTCAGAGCAAGGAGACCAGACACCAATGAAAACGGGTGGCCCAGGTGATCCAATCTCACAGACTACTCCAGCCAGACTTCAGATAAGCCATACATTTTCCCATCACACTGAGACTAGACAACAGCTAGCTCTCCCAGGACTTGGTATTATCCTAATTTTCTCACTGTCCTCCCAAAGATTCTAGCACCTCCAGACAACAGGAAGCAGTCTAGAGAACACAATGACCATATTCCCAAGAGATGGGGTAGGTGGTTTGGGGACATTTAGTGGCTTATGTATATTTGTCATCATTTAGGGGGGTTACAAGTTGTTATTGGTCATAGTCAAAAAAAAAAAAACTGAACAAAGGTGATTAGATTCAAGGATCTCTTTCTACAAGGAAAAAGGGTGATATAATATAGAAATGATGGAATAAAAGAGTAAATTGTTGAGACTACTTCTGAACAACCACTTGCCTCAAATATTTTACATTCATATGGATTTTTGTATATTAATACAAATTTAAGGTTCTTTTTGTTATATTATACATGTTTCTACTCTTGTTTAAGGTATTTTTGCATACTGATACAAATTTCAGGTTATTTTTATTAGAATACACTTTATATACATTTCTACTCTTGTTTAAGGTATTGTACTTATGCAGCTCATTAAACAATGTAATATAAATTTCTAGTCCTTGAAAGTTATTATTACAAACTAGGATAATAAAGAAATGCAGGTTAGTAGTCAGTCACCTATAAACAATCAAACTTACAGTCATGTTAGGTAAGTTTTCAAGGTCAAATACAAATATATTTTAGATAGATGGGTGATCTTCAAACACTTCAAAACCGACAGAATATAGCCTTTAAAATGTTTGAACAATATAGGGCTTTTCATGACAGTGAGACACATCTGTTCCTGACAGCACCAATCTACTTCATAATCTACTATCCCATACAGGATAATGGGCATCAAAGACCTCCATAGGGAGTTTCCTTTCTTTGTGCCCAAAACTAGCCATTTGGGCAAGAAACTGTCCTTGCTTCAACTGTTGACAATATGCTGTCCAAACTGGACAAATAGAACACAAAAAAGCAACTGCCAAACTTTGCCAAGACAAGGTAGGACAGTCCTTCAAAAATTTCCTGATTCACAGAAAAGTCTGTCAGATAGTTTAGGCCTGTAGGCCAAAGATAGATGCCCAAATGTTGCAGAGCAGCCTTAGGTGACTGTCTAGGCAGCCAGATGTCTGTCATCTCTACAAGTTTGGAAGTAGCTTGCACTGCACTTCCTGTTTACTCAGGTAATATTATATCCTTCTGGGGTCTTTGATAGAGTTGAAAACTATATAGTTATAGTTGTAGTTTTCCTTAGTTATGATAGAACATAAATTAGGTACAGAATGTTGGACTCACCAAGATAGGATAAGTAATGGAGTATTTCCTCCAAAATTACAAAATAAAATTAGACTAGACATTGTAAATGTAATTTTTGCCTGATAATTGTTCTTATTGTTTATATTTTTATTATGTTAGAGTTAAAACTTCTCCTTTTTATTTAGACAAAAAGGGGGAAACGTTGTAGAATATTCCTTTACACCATATGAAGGTGTGTCACTGTGATTGGTTTAATAAAGAGCTAAACGGCCAATATCTAGGCAGGATTTTCAGAGCACAGAGAATGCTGGGAAGAAGGACAGAGAAGCCAGACAGAGCAGAATGGGTCAGACACACAAAATGGTATAAAGATAAAAGACAAGTGATAGAACGCAGCTTAATAAAAATATGGGTTAATTTAAGTTATAAGAGCTAGTTAGGAACAAGCTTAAGCTATCAGCCAAGCTTTCATAATAATAAGTCTCCTTGTGATTATTTGAGTGCTAGCTGGCAAGACAGAAAAATCCACCTACATTGTCACCATTCCTATGCAGGTATGATCCTGGGCTGTATGAGAAAGCTAGCTAAGGATGAGTCAGAGTGTGAGGCAGCAAGCAGAGTTCCTCCATGGTTTCTGCTTCAAGCTTAAGCTCCTTCCCTGATCCCCTCAATGGTGGACCATAACCTGAAAATGTAAGCCAAACAAATCCTTTCTTCCCCTAAGCTGCTTTTGCTCAGTATTTTTATCATGCAACAGAGAGAGAAAACTAGAACACCCCATAAGCAACACCCTTCCTCTATGACCCAGGTGAGGAAAGGATGGGCTACCTCCAGGAGCATGGGCACAAAGGACAGTAGGTAGGTCAGAAGACTCTATTGATGCTACATTGTTTCCCAACTCACCAAATGCACAGCATCCAAAGACTAAATCATCATGAGACTCGGACAGGAACGACAGACTGAGTGGCCCACCTGGGCAAATCCCAACTTTGCGCAAAACACACTGGGCTAGGGAATCAGAAACTTTACCAATGTCTTCCCTAAATTACAAAAGGGACATCAGCAACAAAGGGTCCAAATGCACGTTACACTTTTCTGAGCCACTTCATGGTAGCTCCAGAGGAGTTCCCTTTTTGCTATGTTAACATTTTTTATCATCAGAATCCTTCTGGTGCACATACTAACCATCACAAACCCTTACTAAGTGTGACAAGGACAAGTCTATATCATCTGCTGATTGAAAATGAACACTAAACACATGCAGATTTCCCAGTCTCATCATGTCACTGGACAGAAACAAAGTCTCAGCTTTTCTCCCCACACAAAACTGTGCAAGCTCCGGTTACTGAATAAAATGGCCCTTTTAAGGAGCTGTTCAACAGGCAAGCGTGGTAGTACATTCCTTTGATCACAGCACTAAGAGGTTGAGGAAAGGTTTATTGAAACTTCTAGGTACTGCTTACAAAATAAACTCTTCATGCTGGAGAGTAACCCACATCAGCAAGCATGCTCCACTGTAAGGAAGAACATGTGGGTGTGAGGACATTCACTTTTAACTAAAATTCTACATTATCATTTGAATTCAAGGATATAAACCATCTTTCCAAATAAATAAATTTCACCAGAAAAACCTTCCTAACAGAGCCTGCAAACTGCAACCTGTGTGCTGCATTCAACCATTTGCCTACTTTTATGCATACAGTTTTACTGGGATATAGCTGCATCCACTCATTTATACATCATCAAGAGCTGCTTTCAGGCTGCAATGACTGAATAAAGGGGTTGCAACAGCAAACATAGGGTGTATAAGTCTAAGATATTTGCTCAATGGTACTTTCAGAGGAGGTTGGATGAACCATCATTTCCCCTTAAACAGTTCTCACTGTGCCTGTGTGTGTGTGTGTGTGTGTGTGTGTGTGTTTGCGCCATCTGTCAATATCTGTGGTGTGTTGCATGAGTCTATGAATAGTCCCAAAGGCACAAGCCATGTCTAATTCATTCTCAAATGTATTCCCTATGCCTAGGATTGTCATTAAGTAGACAGTGAATGATAATTCAATTCGAAGATTACTGATAAAAGGATCCTCAATCTAAAAACTAGGGACACCAGCCTGACTTCACAAAGGCAAATAACAAAGGCTCCTAAATTATATAAGACAAGGCCAGGTGATTCCCAACTAACAGTTCAACCATCCCATTTCAAGAACAACAGTTTTCAGTCGATATGACCATTTCATATCTCAAAGACTTCAAAACTGAGATGCTTCCCCCCTGCATTCAACTATGCATTGCACACCAATGGCCAAACAATCAAGTTAACACACAAATCCACAGAGAAGATGCGCCTAAGAACTCTGGCTGAGTGCCTCACTACGTATAGGTCAGGCAGTGGCTGGCACATGCAATACAATGGTTAAGATCATGAACAGTAGCAATAGAAACATGCCATTGAGACTTGGCCCCACAAAAACAGGCTGCAACCCTGTAACATGATATGACTTGAGACAGTGGCACTGTGAAACTGTATGTGTGTTAAGTGCTTTGACTGCATGTACCACATGTGTGCAGTGCAGTGCCCATGGAGGCCAGAAGAGGGCATCAGATCCCCAAGAAGAGTTACAGATGGCTGCTGATAACAAGCAAGTGCTGGGAATTGAACTCTTCTTCTGGAGGGGCAGCCAGTGCTCTTAACTGCTCAGCCATCTCTCCAGCTCCACTAGGACCTAACTTTAAATGAAGTGGGGTAGATACAAGATGATCTCCAGGTGCAGAGGGGAAACTGAGGCACAAAGTTGTTATGACATTTTCCCTAGATCACAAGGATTCCAACTGACCCTCTTTCCCATTACCTTGGTCAGCCCGCTGTCGGTTACCATTTGCAATCAGTGCAGTCAGGCCTGTCTTTGGAGCACACTTCACTGTACCTGATACGAAGCACACGCTCAACAATGCTTCCATTTCCATAACTATTACTGCATTATAATCATCAAGGCTATCAAGGAGGGAATTCATCTGATTTCACAGATTCCACTAATGTGTGCAAAGAAAGAATCCCATAATCCTTCATACTGAAATAGTAACTTGAGCCTCTCCTGTTTTGCTTTTCACCCCACGCAAAGCTAGGTCCACAAAAGTATGGGGATGAATGCATGGCAAGTGCATGTTTTAAATGAATGTGCTTTAACCAGAAACCCAAAGCAAAATAAATAAATAAAGCAAAAATGTTTTTAGAGTTATCAGAAGGACATGGTTATATTTTCTGGCTCTTTCATCAATGATTTCAAGTAAAATTTCTCTAATTTCATGTCAGATGGAGTATTTACCAGAAACTGTTAAATATTTATCATATCAATATTCATAAACAATGTAGTACTACAGTCGGTTTCTGTATCTAAGTCATTTACAAAGGTCAAGCTTTCAAAAACATAAAAAGAAAATCAAATCCTCTATATTTAAAAATCAAAATTCTAAACCCTAGCGCACACACACACACACACACACACACACTCACTCACTCTATAGTTGACTCCTGCATTCCATTCTTGATTCCCATGTGTTCTAGAACCCATAAAATAATGAAACAGATAGAAGTCGAATATTTGTTCCCCAAGATGGCATAAAATTAAGTCTCTATCCCATAATGAAATTCCAGGGAAACACCTGCTTAAAGAAAGTATCAGTTATAGAACAGCACTTCCTATTACTGTCTGTGAGAGTGAGTTTGCCCAGTGTTAATAAACCACATTTTTATTAAGTAACAAAGGAAAGAAACACTAGTTGGTGCTGCATGCCTGTAATCCTGGCACTAAAGAGGTAGAGTCAGGAGGATCAGGAGTTAAGGGCCATCCTGGGCTACATAGAGAATAATCTCTCAAGAACAAAAGCAATAAAAGGGAGACACCATTGTAATGGAAAGCTGTTTGATGCACCCTGAAGGCTGGGAGGACCCCAAAGAAAAAGAACTGTAAACACAGCCTGCTTCCCTTCAGCTCCCTAAAGAACTGTGAACCCAGCCTGCTTCCCTTCAGATCCCTTCAAGGGTGGAATCCAGTTTGTACCTCATAAGGCTTATGCTTCAAGACTTTCAAATACTTTAATATTTTTTAAACTATTTTCTGTTTTATCGAGAAGCTACCATTTTGTTACCCTGTTACTTGGTAGTGTCCCACAAGCTACTCCACAGATGGCCACAGTACTTGGTTTATAGTCATGGTGTTCAGAAGAGGCATATTTGCAGATGCAGTCTGTAGACCTGTCTCCTTCCTAGACACCTCATTCTATCAGCTAAGCTTCTTCACAAACAGCACCTTGCAGGGACCATGGTACCACTGGAGTTCCTTGGTGCCATAACAGGCACAGCTTTCTCCTCACCAAGTCCTGCCTGGGACTACCATCATCACACACCATCCAAGCACAAGGAATTTTTGAGCAAACTTCTAGATTTCCAATACAAACAAAGTAAACTAGTCTCTTATTTTTTTTTAAAGGCCTGACAGTAGTGGCACAGACCTTTAATCTCAGCACTCCAAGGGGCAGGTGGATCTGAGTTCAAGGCCAGCCTGGTCTACAGAGAGAGTTCCAGAGAAACCCTGTCTTGAAAGAACAAAAACAAACAAAAAGCCCATGCCTCATTTTCATCTTTTCATCCTAACTATACCCAATGATCTGCTCTTAACACAAATAACACTTTTAGGAGCATTTCAGCCAGCAGAGCCAACAACTGACTACAGAGCATCTAGCACTTATAAGATAAAACAATCAATCCCTCATTACTTATCCCTTCAGCCAAAGCCCTCCAGTCTCCCAGTGGTGTTTCTCTTGGTCTATGTATCTGTTTTGGGTGGGGACACGTGTCTGTGGGGATGGAAGCACAGGTGTACAAGCGAAAGCCAGAGGACAACATCTGGGAGCCATTTCTCTCCTTCCACCATGTAGGTCCTGGGGATCAAATGCAGGTTCTCACAGTTGGCAGCAAGTGCCTTTACCCACTGAGCCATCTTGACAGCCTTAACTACTGTTTCTTAACTTTTTTCTTGCCAAATCCCTGCTAGCAAATTTGATAAAACAGAACAGCAGAAAAACAGTGTTTTCCAAATGTTCCTTTCTCAGGAATCTTACAGAACTAAGCCCAAATAATATCTGTGTTGTACCTTGTGTTTGAGACACTCTCATGGGTACATGTCATATTAACTACCTCCCTTACACTATTGGTTCCTGGTTCCATCACTAAGCAGGTATACAGCAATCTATTTCCTCAACTGTAAAAGAGATGAAAAGTAGGATTATTATAAGGATAATACTATACAGAAAGTGCCTTAAGTAGTATTTACATGCAGCATTGAATATATTAGCTATTATCAATTTAGTATGATTCTTGCAATACTCAACAATGCTTTCAAAGTCAACATGAGATAGCCCATGGTATACAGCCTATGGTATTCAAATTCATGAGGCACATCTTCATAGTACACTCATGCCAGCCAAAGGAGAACTGGAGAAGAACCATCAAGCGTTGCTCTCGAATCCTGTCCAGACTGAGGCATTACACTATTCTTCAGCCCTCCTGTCTACCTTTCTAAGCCTACAACTGTGAACTGAACATAGGAAAGTGAGACCGGCAACTGAACAGTGGGAAAGAGTGTTTACATTGTGCTATCAAACACAAGTGGAAATAGCTGACATCTTAATGAAGAGTGATTCACAAGTGACACACACAGACTCCAACTGCAAACTCTGTCTTTTAGGCAGCAGCTCAAATCTGCGTTTTCACTTCAGCTAGGCCACTTGCAGTCAGCTTCACGCAAACACGGTTCCGGGCACACCTTCCCATTGGGAAGACACATGCACAGAATGTAGGACCCCACTCTTCCAACTTCCTCCTTCCTGAGGACCTCCCACTCTGTCCTGGAGTTCATAAGGATATGATTGCTGGTTGTTTTCCTTTTGGTCTTTGTTTGTTTTTCATTTTGTTTGAGAGACAGGCTCTCACTGTGTAGCCCTGTCTGGTCTTGAACTTGGAGAGATACTCCTGCCTCTGCTTCAGCCCCTGCCTCCAGAGGACTTGGATTAAAGGTATACACCATCACACCCAACCAGTTTATTTTTTAATCAGTTCATCTACTAAGGGGCTCGTCACTAAGAACAAATCTTAAAGTAAAAACTGGAACTTCAGAACACACCTGTGTCGTCTAATTCAACTCCCCTCCCTTACCTCTTCCTTTTGTTCATTTTCTGGGGCCAGCAAGTCATGGTTTTATGTGTTTTTTCCAGAACAGTGCTTATTGAAATACGACCCAGTGGAACTGAGAAATGTTCTGTTCTATCCAGACACCCAGGGAACACAAACTCACCAACAAAGAGAGTGTCTTAAGAGTTCATCAAATTGAATGAACAAAGTCCTCACTTAAAGGGAAGTCATTTGTAAATAAAAACTCTATGCAGACAGGGAAGACTGGCCAACAGATGAACCTGGAGTTTATTCTGAGATGCACATATCATGTAGCCTGAGACACTCAGAAACATCTGTGAGAGTAATACAGGGGTCTATAAAGGTAGAAGCTCTTTATCCAAAGACAGAAAGAGTCCAAGATAAAATAGAAAAACACAGCTGAGCATGGTGGCCCACACCTTTAATCTCAGCACTTGGGAGTCAGATGCAGGCAGATCTCTGTGAGTTCGAGACCAGCATGATCTACAAGAGACTTCTAGGACAGCTAGGGCTACACACACACAAACACACACACACACACACACAGACACACACACACACAGAGAGAGAGAGAGAGAGAGAGAGAGAGAGAGAGAGAGAGAGACCCTGTCTCAAAAAACCAAAAACAAAGAAAAAAGAAAGAACATCTAAAAATAATAAGGTGATGACACACATGAACATGATAAGACAATCATCAGGACCAGGGATGGCAAACGTATGCTAACTCTGACCAAATGGGAATGGTGGCTCATCGTGCTTCATGAAGTCAGTCCAGGAGGCTTTGTCTAGACTCACCAGAATAAAATCATGATTGATTATTGATGTTGCCACAGGAAAACATAAGAGTCGAAAATATTCACAGGCCAGAATCAAAATAAAGTTATGTGACTCGGGAAAATGAGACGAGACAGACTCGTCAACATCATCGTTATTAATATTACTGAGTATCTTCAATATGCCCAGATGATGTTTAGAGTAATTCAAATTTAAGTGAAATTAAAAAGGAATATCAGACAGGCTAAAATAAAAAAGTGCCTTGAATCTTAATAAGCTCACAGTACATGAACTGCCTCTAATTAGATTCAGGAATATGACTCCGTTTGAAACCAACCAAGAGAAAACACTTATTCAGAAGACTTCAATAAAAAATTGATAGGCACTTGTTTCCACTTTATCATGCACAGAACTCAACCGTGGATTTTAAAAAATGAAAGTACAATCTATTTTGGAGAAATTATACCTGTGAGTCCTTCAAAAGCTAAGACATTTTAATCAATAAGGTGTAAGGGCAACTTACTGACTTACATAAATGAACAAAACACTTGCAACTAGAAATGAGTGAAGTCTGCAGTGAAATCAGTAAAGGTTTCTATAACCCCACACCAAATCAGCAACAAAAATCAACAAGGCAGCCTTCCCCTGCTCCGCACGCTCCAGTACCTGACACTCTCTCCATGATGTGGGTGCCGTTTGCACAATGATTCTGCCTAACTCTTTGCTTTCTGAAAGAAAGGTGATCTGCCCACAAAAATTCGGTTTAGTGGGAGTGCATCCATGCCTCTGGGTTCTGCCCCTCAGTTTTCACCTGTTCCAATTGCATCCATTTTCTTGCTGCTGTGCTAAAACCCTGACAAAGGCAAAGCAAGTGAGGAAGAGGGGTTTCCTGTTTTACAGTCTGAAGGACATTTTCTGTCATGGTGGGAAGCGTGGAGTCGGGGAAGGGGGGAGGCTGGATGATCCTATTGCATCTATACTCGGGAAGCAGGCAGTGAACAGAAAGTGGGGCCTGGCTGTAAAGCCTCAAAGCCAGGCCGCAGAACCCCTTCTTCCAGCAAGGCTCCAGCATATAAAAGTTCTCTAACTTTCCCAAATAACACCCTAGCTGGAGAATACATGTTCAAACACAGGAACCTATGGGGAACATTGCTCACTGAAACCATACCACCAATCTACCCCTCACTAGAAAAGTAAACAGGACAAGTTAATTACACAACTCAAGCTTGGCGTTCTGGTTCAAGCCTGTACGTAATCTCAGCACTGAGGAGGCTGAAGCAGGACTGTCAGTTCACAGTACAAGCTAAACTACATATTTGTATTATGCTGAGATTTAGTATTTTATGGTGTATTGCACAATTTTAGGAAGCTTTCAATAAAATTGCAAGTTTTAGTTCTCATAACCCTGATGTCAGATCTAGGCTCTATCATTCACAATCTGGGAAGTCTAGGCAAACTGCTTAACCACTCCTGGCTCCACTTTACAACTCTGCAGAGGGAAGCAGATGGAGAACAAGACACAGTGTACAGCATCCAGCCAAGCGGAGGCACATGCACACATCGCCCACCGGACATCACACTTTGCAGTTTCACCTCTGCTGAGAGTCCACAGCTGTTCACACTGCTGAAGAGCAGCACACAGCTGCAGGCAAAGCCCACTGATGTCAAACTTGCAGTTTCACCTCTGCAGAGAGTCTGCAGCTGTTCACACTGCTGAAGGGCAGCACACAGCTGCAGGCAAAGCCAGTCATGTTGCTTCCACTGGAGACTCCATGGACCAGATGATGCATTCCAACCAGAAAGCCAGGTAGGCAGGGCTCATCAAGGCAGCTTGCAAATAGCAATTGAACTTAATCTAGACATCAAGTCTAAATCCATTAAGAAACCAAAATGGAGGCTCATGCCTGCAATCACAGTAGTTGAGAGGATTAGCATATCAGTGTCTGTCTCTCTCCATCTCTCTCTCTCTACACACACACACACACACACACACACACACACACACACACACTATACACACACAGTATACACAGACATTATATTTGTGGCAAGTGCACAGAAACCACACAGGTGATGCCATCTGACAGGTAAAGAACACAAGCTCTGCCACTCACTAGCAATGAACTTGTACGGGACCCTGTCAATGACAGCCATTATCCTCCCTAGTCACTCAGCTCAGGCAGAGATGGGCATGTCCACCTCTCTTCCAGTGTCTGGTCCAGCAAAGAGAATGTTACCTAATCCTCACTGTGACCCTGGAGACAAAGCCTGGTTGGAGGGTCATGAAGAACTTCTCCAGGAGAAAGAAAAAAAAAATTGTTTGGTATCTATTCTGTTTCTAAGAAATAAGTCTGTGCTCTTTTTTTTTTTTTTCAAAACATAATCAAACTGCACTCTCTAAAATATAATAAAATAATTCTCTTATTGAAAAATTCAAACAGGTTACAGGATAGCCCAGGCTACACAGAGAAACCCTGTCTTAGGGGGAAAAAAACGGCCAAAACGTTTGAGTGTTCCCCCATCCCCCTCCATAAACTAAGTGGAAATAGGCCATGGTGATCACCACTTGGGAGCGTAAATAGTGAAGCCTTCTCTGGGGGCTTGTTAGAAGAATTCAGAGTCCAGGGCTCCAACTACAGTTCACATCTAAGGTACCCTAGGTGTCTACATTTTGCTCCTCATACAGTAATCCACTCATCTCCTGAATCTGAAATCTATGAGTACCATCTCTGCTTCAATCCTTCTGCTGGCGCCATTCAATTAAAATGCTTAACTGAGCAACAACATATGAAATAAACTTCAACTCCTCTCCCCAATTCCAATTATTTATAATAGAGTAATGCCCTGAGATACACCCATCAGGTTATAAGAATGCAAGTTAATGAGGAATTTCATTTAACAAACCATGCTGGCCTTACATGGCACTTATTTGCATTTACAAGGATAAATGCCTTAGGTACCTCACGCCTTGTGAGCAGCTGAACGCTGGGGGATGAAGCACCCTGCACTGACTTGACATGTGTGCACACAACATAAGCGTGCCCGTGGTCTGCCAGCTGGTGACAGGCTATTCCACATATCAATCGCATTGTTTTCACTGATTTCTCCTCTACACTGTGCTTTTCTTAAATGAGGCTTGCATTGAAGTTTCAATTAACAAACACTGAACATCGAACAAATTATTGGTGGTAGAACATTAAGTGCAGTACGTATGAAACCAGAAAAAATAAAAGATGAAAGAAGAGGGGCAGCAAGCATTACCACAGAGTCCATAATGGAAGGACTGCGTCTCCTCACACCACCTCGTGGTCACCCTGTCCATTGTATCAGCATGCCGTGGCATCCGGAGTAACTGATATTAGTGCTGGAGTCAGCCAGGCATTCAAAGGTATCCTGTTGAAATTAACAACTACATTTTTTCCCTATAAGATTTCAGAATTTGCCCCAGTGAACTTTCCAGAATATTTCTGTCTAAAGTAGAAAAGGATAACGATGTGTGCATCTGTCTGGCAGATGAAGAAAGTACAATCGTTGCAGTACCAGAGCGATACGATTTGAAATAATGAGAGGCTATTTCACACAAAATGAACTGGAAACACTTTTAATTACTACATTTGATGCTGGTCAGGGTACTAGAAAACAGTCACACAGACAGCACATCAGTTTCCTAATTTCTAAAAGAAAAAGCTAATGTTTTGTGAGAAACAAATGAGTTAATCTACACAAATGCTTAGCATCAGCATTGTTAATAAGTAGTAGCCATTATCATGATTATTGTACAGATTTTCCAGAGGGAAATTTGACAGAATTCATTTGATGAGTAAGCATTAAACAGTAGGACATTTAAAGACAGCATTAATGCCCACTAAGAAATTAATGACAAAATAAATAACCCCAGAAAAATCTCCCCAGAAACATGTAACTGATCAAAGTGATGAGAACACTCAGCCATGATGTAAATGGAACATCTATATCTCACCCTCAAAGACCCAAGGACCATCTCTGAAGAAGAGGCGGAAAGAATGCAAGAGCCAGAGGACAGAACAGAGGGAGGCAGTGCACTGTCTTCTGCCTTTAGAGAACGGCAATACTGCCCTCTTGGCACCACAGCTATTGTCTTTACTAAGCTAGAATAAGCCCCTCACCATCCAGCCATGTGTGAGGGAAGGACCCATCAAACCCTGTCTCTCTCCAAGGATTTAAGAGACCAATAAGGGTAGCTCATGAGGCCCCACCCTTCGCTCAAGACCGATCTCTCTCTCTCTCTCTCTCTCTGTCACACACACACACACACACACACACAA